>JAUCMT010000054.1:15126959-15177785 GCA_032357475.1 Enteromius thamalakanensis
TGTGACTGCAAGAGATGTATGCAGGGCGGGGCGAGCGCAGAGAGGGGAAATCTATATCGTCTATATCGTTGCTTTTTTCGATATTAATATCTTGAAAGTTCATATTGAGATATAGATATGATAACGATATATCGTTCAGCCCTAATTTGGACCCGCCGATGGGTCCGCAGAGTTTAAGAGGATTAACTACAGTAACCCCACTAGATACAGTACTAATATTGACAAGACAGATGGCAAAAATATTAAACATCCTGAGCAGGTAATTGTGCAGATTTAATTTTAAATGTTTGATGTTGGTGGGTCAGCCAACACCACCTCACTGTACCGTAACCTAAAGCATGTTTCTGCAGCTGAAACTCACCCGCTGGTAGTTCTGCTCTTTCTGGATCTGCTCCACCTGGTCCAGGAGCTGTCGGACCCTCAGCTGCAGCTCGGTCAGTTTGTCTTTGGCTGCGATCTCCGGGTAGTTGTTGGTGTGTTCACCAACCTGAATGTCCAAATGGACTCTCTATAGGACAGCATGATGGGAGGTTTCACATGTTAATGTTCACTTATAGGTCTGTTGTTTTTATCATCTATAAAATTACTATACTGACACTGATCAAGTTATTGTTTTTTTTAAACGTTTTTAGTCATACCAGTTTCCCCCCAGCAAACAGCAACATCTTGGTGGAGTTGGAGTGGAGACAGATTTGATGCTCGCCCGGTGTGTGGGATGTGAAGGTGAAGCGACCATCTGAGCCGTACTGACGGGACAGGATGATCTGAAAAACAGAGACAGTATGAAAACTCCTTTTCAGAAGTGTATAGGTACCCAAATATTAGCTCTTACACTACAAATACAGTTTGTAGGGAAATAGAAAGGAGTAATAAAGAGTTTGTAGGAAATAGAAAGGTTACCTTAGCATTAGGATCTTTGATTTCCACATGCATGCCTAAACCAGGGGTGGATGGCAGAAAAGAGCCAGCCTGTTTGTCCCACAGCTGTGTTTTGTATCTCCCTAAAAGAGACACCAATAAAACCCAACACTCTGTGTTACCAGCATTGTCAACTGCACTATTGAGGGAATAGGTAAAAATAAATAAATAAATCTTGACTAATTAATTGATGGACCCGGGTGCTGTGTGTGTGTCTTAATTATTCTTTTAAAAACATTCAAATAACATGAATGTAATTATTATTGGAGGATGTATATTATAATAAAATGCACATGCATTGTCTCCTGTCAACATAACTGTAATTTCTGATTACTATAAGCATTCGATGAATGCAGGCTGTAGCTGCAGGCGGGACGGAACTGGTTGCACCTGTATCTCAGGAACAGAAGCAGGATGCTCCACCTGCCACATCCTTGATCCCGCTGATCTACTAAAAGCACTCCTTTATTTAGACAGATGGACGCATATAAGCATATCCATACTTCAAATCTGATTTAACATCAGCTGTCTTAATGTAAGGTGTTTTTACAAACGGGGAATTACTGTACTGGTAAATGATCCAGATGGATGAATAAGCTAGCCGACAAAGCTAACCGATCACAGAGAGCCGATTTAACAATGGACGTACCGATCACCATGGTTTCGTCGGGTATTTCTTCTATAAAGCATTTCTTCTCCGTCTCTCCGATATGGAAGTAAAGGGCTTGGCTTGGAGAAAGCCATGTAATTAGAAGCATAAGCCCGGTACAGAACACCACCGCCTTCATCTCCATCCAAATCACCCCTCAATCAATCCAGGAATGCGAATCGATTTCAGAGTCGCTCGAGCTCGCGTCTCACTGCCAAATGGTTTAGTAAAAGTCCCCTCATGTTTAGCACACGCACAAGTAGCTTATCTGAGGATTTAATAATTTATTTCATTTGATAAAATAGCAATGAAACATATTATATTTGAGGAACAAGTAATGCTGATTTTCTATGTAAAATAAAGCATATTTATTGTAAGTGATTTGCACATTAAAAATTAAAAACATTTGACATAGCATAATCATAAAACCAAATGATGCAATTAAAATTGTTGCAACTACAACAACAATCATAAAACAATACATTTTTATCTATTTTTAGGCAAGCAACTTTTATTTTGGAATGCACTTATAACGCGCCTCAACCGGAAGCAGTACTCGGGTAATTACCCATAACAGCTTGCTTCAGTCGAGAAGTTGCTGGTTTGTTTATTGACTGAACTAAGGAGTTATTTCGCGGTTTTTAGTTTGTTAATTATTTTCCTAAATATCTTGTAAAAGAGCTGCAATGGCCCAGTACAAAGGAGCGGCGAGTGAAGCGGGGAGAGCGATGCAGCTCATGAAGAAGAGAGAAAAAGAGCGAGAACAGCTCGAGCAGCTCAAACAGAAGATAGCAGAGGCAAGTGAGCCACAATGACAAACACAACCACTGTCTGTTCAACACGTTCAGACCACATTGCTGTGGTTTGTCTCAAAAGTATAACACCCTGTAAAGTTTCCACTATATATATGGCAGCATATATCTACATGATTTAACCCATAACATGATTATTTCCCATTCTAGACAGCGTAAAATCACGTTTTTATGATATGATGCCACTTTATGATAACTTTATTAGTGTAGTAACGTTATATGTGATATTAAAACATGACAGGCTCCATATTACAATGGTAAGTATAACTATGGATTACTGTTTAAAATCCCGGTTTACAAAAGTGCACGTATAGGAGATACGTAAAAACTGATTATAACTATTCACAAATTTCTCCAATAAATAAATAAAATTAAAAAAAAAGACTATAGTCAAATCATGTGCTTGTGAAACTATTGTTCACTAATGTTTTCATTTTGTAAGGATGGTGACCCCAAGTAGTATACACAGCAATTTATGATAGCAATAAATAATATTAAAAAAAAATAATTTATTAAATCATACAGTTTTACACTTAAACATTGTTTGCTACAGTTTTCGGTCTACTGTATGTCAACTGTTGAGCTGTAATGAGTGCTGTTTATATGCAGCCCAAGTCAAAAAGCTTAAACTTTATGTGTAACATCCCTCTAACTGACCTTTTCCTTTCCAGGACAATATGGTGAAGTCCAACATTGATAAAAAGTTCTCTGCTCATTATGATGCTGTGGAGCAAGAGCTCAAGTCCAGCACTGTCGGTAAGTGAATATTAGAAATGCTAGGACTGGAGCTGTCATTAGATTGTCATAACACTGAAAAGTGCCTTAATTTTTTTAAATGTCCCGTCTGAATTTTGCAACCCTAGTCATATCAAAGATCCTCCTTTGGAATTACTTTAAGCCAGTAAGCCTAATTTTTAGGGTGAATTTTTGTAAATTGGGACATTTTTTTTGTCCTTGAGTACAACTGGAATAAAATAACCAAATGATTCTGAGTGAAGGCTGTTGTTGTTCTCTGCAGGTCTGGTGACACTGAATGACATGAAAGCGAAGCAGGAAGCTCTGGTCAAAGAACGAGAGAAACAGCTTGCCAAGAAGGAGCAGTCAAAAGAGCTACAGCTGTAAAAAGTTTTCATTCGTGCTTGTTGCTACAATTGTCACTGCTAAATAACACATCTAGAAAGATAAAGGAATAGTTGAGCGAGAAATTACAATTCTGGCGTAATTTACTCACCCTCAAGAACTTTCAAACCTGTATGAGTTTCTTGGTTCTGCAGAACACAGTTTGTAACCAGACTGTTACGGTTATCATTAAATAAGAAAATACTATGGAAGTCAATGGTGACCCAAAACCACCTTTGTGTTCTACAGAACAAAGAAATTCGTACCAATTTTGAACTACCTGAGGGTGAGTTTTAAATGTAGCAAATGTAGCAGATAAAAATGCATTTATTTTACTTTTACTTAATAAAATGGAAATAAGATTTCAATGCAAGCTTCAATGGTGCCTTACATTTACCTATTGCAATATTGTGACTGTGGGTATCTACTAAATGTGTTGAAGTCAGGGGCTGCTGACAGAGGTTTTTCTCTAGGTTCAGCCAGCTTGCCTCTGTCTTTAGTCGCATATTGCATAGTGCAGTACTTATGCTTAAAATTTGGCTGGTCTTTATAAGCTGTATTAACGTTTTTGCATTTGATTCTCTGCATCAGCCTTGCCTGGATATATTTTATGGCATGTCAGATTAAATAAAAGACTAGGTTGTTACATATTCTTGCATTAATTCTTGCCTGCATCCTGCTTCTTTTTCTTTAAATGTTTTTAAATAAGGTTAGATCGAAAAGCTTCATGTTTCACTGTTTTTGTAGAAAGCTAGAGAAACAGAAGGAGAAGAAAAGAAAGGAAGAGCAGAAAAGGAAGATTGCCAGTTTATCCTTCAATCCAGACGATGGAGAGGAAGAAGAGGAGGATGAGGATACCGAGGAGGAGATTTGTATGATGTTTTACTTAGAAGTGAAAAGCTGTTATTCTTTTCAATGTTTCAATAGTATAACAATAAAAAGTTGTACCCTTGTGTTTAACAGGCTTACCTGTGAAGAAGAAAAAACTAGGGAAGAACCCAGATGTGGACACCAGTTTCCTGCCAGACAGGGACAGAGAGGTACATATCCTGCTTTGGAGCTTCTGTTAACACATGCACACCTAGATCATATTCAACGAACCGTCTACAATAATTACATTTGCTTGCTTTTTGTGTCAAAGACTGCTGAGTGCTTGTCTCAAAGACCTCTTTTTAGGTATCTGAATTTAGTTACACAACACTTGTGGTTTAACACAAGCCTCCTCTAAGGCTATACATCAAATAAAAGTATGCTGTAATTGCAGAGATGCCGCTCTGGTGGCAGAGCACATTAAGACATCATTCTGATCTTCGTCACAAAGCTGCATATCTTCTATCAATTCTAGTTTTGCTGATGTGTGATTGATTGTTGTGTTCATTGGCTCATTTCCAGTCGGTTTCCACTGAGGTGTGCTGAATATAACAATCCTTAGGTCTGACAGATTGTAGTTTGTCTGTGAAGCTTTTGTTTGCATTTGTACTGTGGGTATAAGGCTTATATATGTCAGCGGGTCTAATAAAGAGCTTATACCCACAGCTTTGGATTGTTTTTAAAATCTTAAACACTCACTGAAAATGTTTAATTTGATGATCCCGACAGTAACGAATACTCTTGTGTATGTGTTTATCAACTGCCTCAACAATAAAAATGTTGAGCTAATTTATTTTGTAATCGCATTATGCCACCGATGCAAGTTTTATAAAGACATTTTAGGTATCTTTAGTTTTAAAGCCCCTATAAGTTTTGATGCTTGCGGTCCATGATTATACACCTCTAAAATGGTCTACATCTTTATTTAGCAGCTGTTGCTTTTGAAAATGCAGCTGATTTTGGGTTAAACACACCAAACAGCTTTTGAATAAGATGTTTTGCGTGTGTGTAATTGTGTGTAAAACGTGTATTTCAGGAAGAAGAAAATCGCTTAAGAGAGGAACTGAGGCAGGAGTGGGAAAGAAAACAAGAGAAGATCAAAAGTAACAATTGAAGATCTTTAGTTTGAACCTAGCCAAGGGTTTAACTGAATCTGTTGACTTATACCTAGTTTAATGTTTATATAGTAGTCACCACCCAAAAGCTGCATGCAAAAAACCTGTTCTTCGGCTCTTTTTAGGTGAAGAAATTGAAATCACTTTCAGCTACTGGGATGGCTCAGGGCATCGAAAAACTGTGAAGGTAAGTGCATGCTTTTAAACACGCCCAAACTTTGTCTTGCGCAAATTGAACAAACATGTTCTGATGCATGTGCTGTATTTTTAAAATGTTGTTAATATAGTAATAAAGTGTGTGTTTGTGTAGATGAAGAAAGGCAACACAATTCAACAGTTTCTCCAAAGAGCCCTGGAGGTTTTGAGAAAAGACTTTAGTGAGCTGAGGTAAACACAATCATTGCTATCAAAACAATTTATTCGTTTTAAAACGCAAGAGTTAGCCCGGCTACAGTTTACAGTTTATCTTTCAGCTTTGTGAGATTGCTTAAAAGCACTTAGTGTCGGTAGTCTTTGATTCTGTCTTAATTATTAATTGCATATAAATGCAATAAAAAAAATTCTTAGGCTTATTTATTGTAAGATTATAAAGGTGTTAGATCTAGTTTTCATTCATCCTTTGATTACCTTCATTAAAGAGTGGCATGCTCTAGTTAAAATGTGACTTACAGCGAGTAAATATTGAATGTATGCTCAGTCTACTTTGGTTTCTTTGAATGTCAAAAGTGTGTCATATTTCATTTTCAAGTGTGCTGTTAGTGCCATTTAACTGATGTTGAATGAAAACTCTATAGACAAAACCCAGACACTCTGAGCAGGAAAGCTACTTTTAGGGAATTTATTTTTTGAAAGTCTGTTTGTGTTTTTCAGGTCAGCAGGAGTGGAGCATCTAATGTACATTAAAGAGGATTTGATAATCCCACATGTGAGTGAAGTTTCCACAATAAAACTAATGCTTTTAAAGGATTGGACTTCACTTCAAGTGCTTAGATGTTTATTCTTCTAAATCTTCTCTTATGCAAGACGACTTAAATCTGTCCTTTATCGTTGGATGATACATCAGTGTTTACAATGCGCAGAGCTTGTGCATTGTCAGGAAGTCAGAATTTGTGAAGAGCACAAATTTTACCCCGTTGACTAAAAACCTGCTTTTCTTTTAGCATCACAGCTTCTATGATTTCATTGTGACAAAAGCAAGAGGCAAAAGTGGTAAGTTTCTAATTGATCCTCCGCATTTTGTTTTGCTTTCGTGTGGCTTTTATTTTCATGCTTTTTTGGGGTATCTCTGTTTCTGGCACTGAATTAAAACTGTCCTGGTTCTCTTCAGGGCCTCTTTTCAATTTTGATGTGCATGATGACATTCGGCTGGTGAATGATGCCACGGTTGAGAAAGATGAGGTAAGGTGATTTTTGACTATCAGCATTATGTCTGATCCACATTTTGGACAAGAGCCACCCAAGAAGAGACCTGCTTGTTTGTTTTATGTGATGTTTTAAGGGGAGGTGAATGTAAAATTAGATCGAATGAGCGTTTGTGTTGAACAAGTCTTTTAAAGATTTGATGACACAAATGTTGGACAGTCAGCGACATGTTTTTTCACAAATTTCGGACTCAAATACAATGTTTCTTGCATTATTTTCAGCTTTTTGTTTCTTTTTTCATTTAGTCTCATGCTGGAAAAGTGGTGCTGAGGAGCTGGTATGAAAAAAACAAACACATATTTCCCGCCAGCCGCTGGGAGCCTTACGATCCTGAAAAGAAATGGGACAAATATACTGTAAGTATCTGCAGGCCGGTCATTGGTGAAATTGCCATGCTACATGTCTGGATTGAATACAAGTCTCCAAAAAAGTTGCCAGAAGCTTTTTGTTTAGTAGCAGAACCATATGAAAGAAGCTTTGTGAACTTGACATGCGTGATCCTGACATGGGCCTAACCAAAACCAAACACTGATTTGTTCCAGGACTAGATAAAAAGGCTTTTTTGATTGATGAAAAAAAGATCTCGGCAGAGTACAAATAAATTATGTTTTGGGTCTTCTGGGGTAAAAAAAATGCTTTGGTTGGATAGCGTGTTTACATAAATATGTTGCATTGCTTTTCAGATTCGGTGAGATGTCAAATCTTCGAGTTCCTGAACCATCTGTGTTGTTGGTTTTATGAACACCTGGCAGCAAAATGCTTCATCTTGCGTAGCGTTCCTGAATATCAACAGCTTTTTGGACCCACATTGTCATTGTATGAAGATGAGGCCTAAACCAGGCCGATTGTAAACATTCTGTCATACGCTCATCGCCAGAACTAACCTGACATGTTCTCCTTCTTCATTGTAAATAGTCATGAGCGTTTCAGTCATTTCTTGAATCATGCTCAAAAATAAATTCCTCATTTAATGTACCTTTGCAAGGCTTCCTGTTAAATTATTTCGTAACTACACAACACAACTACCAGCGCTTCTTAAAGATTTGTTGTTCACGTATTGAAAGATTTGTCTTTTCCATCTAACAATAGACTATCAATCTCTCATGCTGGGTTTTGTGGAATCGCACTTCGGGGAATGCCATCTTATTTGCACAGATGCAGAAAATAGTTTTTGGCCATTAGCAGCCAGAAAATGTAGTTATGGTCATTATTCCATTTGCGCTGTCGAGTTCAGCGCCACAAAAGCAGCTTGGAAACCGTAAATCAGATTAAGTGTACCTGGTGGCACGGTTGATGGATTCTGACAGCGTCTGCAGCTGTACTATTTTCCCCCAGGCCACCACTCCCTCCGCTGGTGTTGTTTTCACTCCCAACCCTTTGCCTACCTCCTCCCCTCCCATTCCACCCCTTCCGCTTTTACTCAACTGATCATCAGTTCTTCACGAGACCTGAGAGATCTTCTTCGAGGACATATCTGCGCTGAGGTTTGAGGACTGTTTTCGGAGGTTCTTCAGGCAGGTGAAGGGAGCGGGATGTTGCCACCCACACTGACCCTGGATCTGCTCCTGTTGGTCAGCTTGTCCCTCTGTGTCCACGGTGAACAAATGTCTTACAGACCTCAGAACTGCACGCTTGAATGCATCCGCCGGGTAAGACTTCATGGTATTGCTTTCTTGTTATATATAAAATGTTGTATTTGTTTACATTTTTACTTGCATTTTTAATCCCTCTCTTGTGTTTAAATGTTTATCTGCTATCCAGCAAGGGTTTGAGAGTATCATGTCCTGTACATGTGGCAGAATTGACAAATAAAGCTAACTTTGAGTTTCAGCTTACTGCATCAACATGAAATCAGTGTCAGTGGTGCTGTTTTTATCAGTTCCTCAAACCATTAATGTTAGATTCACATGGCGATATTATGAAAATACAAAACAATACTATTTAAATAGATTAATATAGACATTAGATGTATTTTTGTTCAATTAAAACTAAAAGTTAAATAGATCTTTAAAAAAAAAGACCATGTTTGACCATGTTTTACAGAAGACTACTAAAATATTTAACTCTATATTTAAAAAAAATAAAAACCGATTAATAGATAGACTAACTAATTAATTAGAAATCTTCATTAATCTTTGTCACTGTTCTTTAATCCTCCAGGTTTTACACAGTTATCTAGTTTTATATTGTTATCTATTTAGTTTTTTTAGTTATGTTGTATGACTTTATAACCCATATTTGCTCATTATATTTTTTTATAAAAGGTTCAATTTTATCTAGACACCAAAATATAAAATGTTGTGCGTATAAATATATTGTGTAGTATGTGCCACATTAGAACAGGCGTTCTCCCAAATGAAAAGCCTTGAGCTGATTTGATCTTTATCCGTGTCTGTAGCTTTTCTTTTACACATTTGCCATGCCTCTTGAACATTTAAAAAAACAATGTGTCTTGTACCTGGTTTTTCTGGTTTCTTTAGATCGTGAAGATCATGTGAGGGTATTTCTAGAATCTATCAGCCTTATTAAGTTTGATTATAGCATAAATGCTATTATTTGTATATTTAAACACTAACGACGATGTACAGCAAAGTCCACTCTGGTTTTTAAATTATTACATTATCAGAATAAGAATGTGTGTAAAGTTGGAATCAAGAATCTGGCCTTTTGTACACATTTCATAAATGAATTATTGTGCAGAATATCTCAAATATATGTGTGTGTGTGTATGTATATAGATAATATTCAAAATAAACTTGTTTATGTGGTATATGTGTGTACTGCGTATATTTATTAAGTGTATATAATTACACACACACACGTTGTTTATTACACATTTGTTTATATATTTAATGTATTATAAATTGTATGAATATACATATACATGTAATTAGTGTAATTTATATTATACATCATAAATATATCTAATATACAAATATAATATTATTTCTTTAATATATACTGTGTGTGTGAATTTACATGATAAATATACACAGACATATAAACAACTTATTTTGGAATCATTTGACAGCACTAATCTTTATTTATGTATGTGATGTTGAATATAAAAATTATTTGAAATTTAAGTCCTATTGAGCTGCGGTTATTTTTTAAAAAGTGAACAATGTGTATTTTAGGGAGATCCAAGATGTGAATACTGCAGAATTTCGGCAGATGATGTACAGACATCACCCAGCATTCCTGCCTCCAGCCCTTTTGGAAGTAAGCCATTATTATCAAATTAAAGTTTTACTTAAACTTGGTTTTGGCATATATTGCTATGACATTTGCATTTTGGTTTTATAGCTTTGCATTGAAGTTGATTCAGCTGTTGAGGTTAATTTTGTGATTCTTCTAATCCAAGAAAAAAAAAAAAAAAAAATGTATCCAAAAATCAGTCAAAAGTAGACCAAACAAACTGACAGCAATTTACTTTGCTTGCATTTTGTGCCCAGAAGAATTACATACACTGCATCACTAAATGCTAACATTTGGAGAACCACGTTTATATTTCCTTTTTACAGCAATCAGTGTATAAACATACTAAAAGAATGACTTTATTTGTTTGGGATGGCGTGTTGCGGGATCATTACTCTCTCTGCTGGACTTGTACCTCTGGTTGTTCTGATATTTCACTAAATAAAACAAGCTGTTGTGCAGCATAATCATTTGCAGCAGTTCTGGGAATCCCTTTCATATCTAGATTTTCTCAAACCAAGCTATAGTTTGTATATGTATTGTTTTTCTCATCAACTCTCCTGCTTATGTTTTATGTTTGTCAAAGAATCTGTCCGATGTTTTTGTCTGTTGTCAACTATGACAACATCTCATATTCAGTCATAAATCACATGTGACTGCTGCATTTGTGTTCCAGATACAAGCATTTACAATTTTGCAAGTAGTGTTGTAAAAGCCACATAAAATAACTTATAATGCAATTTATACTTATAATGGAGATTTGCACTTAAAAGGATTTCCCCAAAGCATTGAAAGTACAAGAGATTACCCTATGTGTGATAATAAATAACTCAACAGCAGCGCCTTCAGTCTTACTGCGCAGTAACTCTTCTCATTGGCCAGGTTGTGTGCCTTGGCCTTGTCACTCTTTTCTAGGTCAGGAAACCCCAGAGGTTTGCCAGCATTATGTTCACGCACCACGCAATATTCAGATTGAGTTTGAAGCCAGTGACGAACCAGCATATGAGGCCGTTACTGTGTCATGGAACCCGAGCCAATACGGTAATAAAAGCACAAATATAGTTAACGCTTTATTTCCATAGTCCAGTTTAGACATTATACTAACAGTAAGTAACTATTCAACTACATGTCATCCATCTAATCTTTGTCTATCTATTTTTTTAATGATCTATTTTTATTTATGTATCTATTGTTCTATTGGTCTGTCTACCTTTTATTCTGTCTTTATATTTAGCAAAATAAATCCGTTACTAAAACTTTGTTACAATAGGACATAGAAATGGCATAAAACACAAACAGGCATAAAAGTACACAAAAAGCTCATCAAGCACAATGGCACAATGTCTCTGGGTGTGTATTCGGTTCTCCCTGCTGTTTGTGTGTTCACTTGGATAGGTTCAGTGCAAAGCCCAAAATCTGTGTGGTTTACCATACTTGGCCATACTTCACTTTAATTGCTTAGGTCGTAGAAAAAACAGTGAATGCCGAATCCCACTCTCAGACATGAAGCATTTAAAGGGATTGTTCAACCAAAATTGAAAATTATGTTTAGCTGCTTACCCCCAGGGCATCCAATATGTAGGTGACTTTGTATTTTCAGTATAACACAAAATAAAGTTGTTGTTTTTTTTTTTACTCAAACCATTGCAGTTTGTCAGTCATACATCAGACGAACATATATACAGACATACACGACATCACTATCAAATTACAAAGCGTTCACTCTTAAGTCAGAATTATTTATGCTTTGTTTGACTTGTACTCATATAATTTTGTTATAGTTGGTTGATTTTTATAATTTTGTTAGAGTTTTGCTTTTATTCATGCAGTAGGTAACTGTAAATGTTTTAACAACGATTTCGTTAACTGCACCGAAGCAAGTAATGATTGAAATGTTTTTTAAATTAATTATCCAGTTAATTTAGCATAAATAAAATTTTGCATGTAGACGGTAATGTTAGTAAATTTGCGTGGTCTTAGAGGGTCTGAAATAGATTGCTCTATCGGGATAGTAATAATATTATACACATCAAAATGTATTCAGAGAAATAATTAAACTACTTACATAGGTCTACACTACGGACATGAAGCTTTATTTCAAGATGTGCATGGTAAGCATTCATTTTAGAACAGCATAGAGCAACAGAGGCTATTATTAACTACGCTGTAAAAAATGACGGCGAAATTAACGGTAAAAAACTGTGAAAATGCTATGGTAAAAACCTGTAAATTCCTGTTAAATTTACAGGGAAACATTGTAAACTGACAATGCAATTTACATTTTGTTTGAATTTCTTTTTAGTTTTTTTGTATCAGTTATGTTTATTAGGGTTGTATGTTACATGTAATGTTGTTAAATGAATGTTTATTGCCCATTTTAGTTTAATAAAATAAACTTTGGTTCATCATGTGACTTTCTCATCACCCACTGCACTTGGTAGTTATCAGCGTAATTCAAAGGTCCAAAATATATTTCACTACTTTATTAGGTTGGTATATTAACATTATATCAGATATTATGGTTTCTTATTAGAAATTACGGTAGTTGACTGTAAATTTAAAATAAAACCGTAAAGCTATTAACAAAACACAAATTTTGATACCGTATTTTTCACGATTTTAAACTGGTAACCACAGCTACCGTTTTTTTTACTGTAAATTTTACAGATTTCTTTTTACAGTGTATATATTCAAATAAATGTGTGATACTAATACTTGTGTGTTTAATAATTCCTAAATAATTGCTTTGTTTTTTTTTCATATATTGTATTTATGATATCATGTTGTTGAATGGATAATGCGTATCTGCCATGTAATAGCTGATAAATAGGCATTTAATCTATAATTCCATCTGTCTAATTATCTGATTGATATACACAGGTATTGAGTTCTTGCGTGGATTTCAAGTAACCCTTCAGGCTCTTGGTGGATCTCAAATCTTATGTCAACTCTTTCTCCTGGGTACCAATCTGTCACTCACACCTGCACAAGCCCAGATAGTAAGTAAACTTAACTTAACTTAAAGCAAATTATATGCAAAAAATGAAAAAAGTATTCAGTTGCATGTTCCCAATGGCCAACTATTGAAGTCTTGAAATCCTGTAACACATTTCCACAGGTGTATCGTTCCGATCCTTTCAGGCATCTGTTTTTGGATAGCGAGTATGCCGTGACTGTCATGGCACTGCCCGTTCCTGAGCGGTGGGACCAGTTCTATCAGAGGAAACTATTTTTCACACGCAGTACGTTAAAGAAACAAACCCTTTGATTAGTGTTATAGCTAACAATGTTGACAACCTGCCACTGCCTGCTGGGGGAATCAGTGAGATGCTTTAGTTGTAATAAACCTGTCAAATTCTTCTTGTGTGTTTTCAGCATGTCCTGAAAAAAATGGTCTTGAAGAGTGTAAGAAAGGTGAGTGTTGTTGTCATGACACATCTGGGTTTTTGTTGTTCTTGGCACCAGATGTGTGCCTTCACACATGTTCTATTAAAACTTTACAGACTGGTATCCCAGATACGTTGAGGTCCACCAGGAGAACCAGGATGTTTATGTGACCTTTAACCTTGCACCTGAGAATTTCAAAGTCCGTCAGTATTTTTCATCATGTTTCGGAGGCGGCCAGCGAAATAACACAAGCATCAAACCAGTGGGTTTCGTTAACACAATATTGTATATATGTTATTGTTATTAGCAGAAGTGTAATGAAGACCAAATAAATGCTTACATCTTCATTTTTAAATCTTCTAGGATTTCGGTCTCAATAAGACGCATCACACATACCGACTGCAGAATCTCCAAGCGGGGACAAACTACTCCTGCGAGGTAAGGCTGGTAATAAATATAAGTTATGTAATTGTATTCCTCATTTAGACAAACAGAAACTGCCAAAAGGCTGCTGCAAATAAGTTGTTGTGCAGATTTTGCTGTCCTTTTCTCAATATATAACTTCCAGCTGTATTTTTACAACAGCTATTTATGACATTATTTATGACATGTTGAGTAGTTTCATGTTCTTTTCTCTCTAGATCGCCGCAGATGTTGTGGATCCAGTCAAGAAAACATTCACTGTTGTAGTAAAACATACTTTTGAAGGTATGTCGAATCAAGAAATCGCTTTTAGTCTTACATACACTGCTTTCAGCAAGTACAATAACTGCTTGTGGGGCAACATGCCAGGCAGCTTTGAAAGTGACAACACCCACTGAAACTGTTACTTCAACGTGTCAATTGTTTTGGCATTCTACCCTTCTCACGATCAGAGCGGCCAACCTCAAACTTCCCAGAGAGCTCTTCACTAATGGTGTTCGTGTCCGTGGGAATCCTGCTTGCTGTGACAGCACTGCTCACCTTCATCGCTGTCTACAAGAAAAGACTCAAAAGGAAAACGGTTCAGCCCAAAATGAGACCAGGTTGAGTTTTTTAATAGTACATCGTAATGTTATCAACAAAACAGTTACAGTAACCGTTCTTTCTGACTTTGTTTTCTAGCCTTTATTAAGCCAACTTGAATTTTTTTTGTGTCACACTTACTAGGTCCAAATAGACCATTAAAGGATTAGTTCACCCCAAAAAATGAATTCTGTCAATAACTACTCTCCCTCATCCTCATGTCATTCCAAACCCATAAGACCTTCAGTCATTCAAAACACAAATTAAGATATTTTAAGGCATGCTTCAATTGTAAATTTTATGAAGCAAAATGAATACATTTTGTGTGCAAAATTAAATGTTCAGCAATTAGTCTTCTCTGTGTTACCTTATAGTGTCATTTTGGAGAGTATCACATATGTAACCGTATGTAATACACCCCAAACACACTGCACTAAAGGGTAACGCGGAGAAGATCAACTGTTGAATAAGTTGTTTTTTTGCACACAAAAAGTATTCTCTTTATGGGTTTGGAACAACATGAGGATGAGTAATAGAAAGAATTAGCATTTTTGGGTGAACTTTCCCTTTAACCACAACGTTTGCATCAATAAAACCCCTAACTTATAAGTACTAATAAAAAGCAAATATGTTAATAATCGGCTTACTAAATATCAAGTTGTTAAAAGTAAGAACTGGTCTTTATACTAATGTGTTTCCAGATTTTAGTTTTCGAGGCAGGGCTATAAATGTTTCTAAGGTGTCCATGTTGTTTTGTACTTCTGGATAATTGGGGTTGTTTTTTCCTATGTGTCAGAGATAATTGAACAATACTATGACAAAAAACTGGATGAAGGACAGTGTGTGCTGCTGGACAGAACCACCCGCCCTCCTCGCCTCCTGATTTGCTACTCAAGTTATGATGGTCCTGCCCATGTCAGAGTTGTGCTGCAACTGGCTGCGTTCTTGCAAAAGCACATGGGTACCCAAGTAAGTGCATCAATATTAAATTAGACAAAACACGCTATTATTTATTTTATTAAATTTTATTTTAATATTATTTTCTGTTGTCTCCTCACGCTCCCCTTTCCTTTTAAATTCAGTTATTTTAATTGTAATTAATTTCTTATGGATTATTAGATATCTTTTGCATGGTCACCCATGCATTATTTTTACATGCAACATTTTTATACTTAAACTTCTTTTTTTGCTTTGTCCATCACTATCTCAGTTTAAATTCTCTTTAAATTCTTCTTGCTCTTTAGGTGCATTTGGACTTGTGGGAGGCCTTGAGTATTATGGAGGAGGGCAGTATGGGGTGGCATTGCAGGAGATTGACTGAGTGTGACTTTGTGTTGGTCATCTGCTCACAAGGTCTCCTTCATAACCGGAAGCAGCAGTCTGAGGATGAGGAACCGATGGAGAACATTGCTTTGGTGATGGTTTCCATGATCGGAGAGGAGCTGTGCCGTGCCAAAGCGATAGGTCGAGACCTCTCCAAATACATGGTGGCCACTTTTGAGTACTCACAAGAGTCTGATATTCCCGCGGTACTTGGTCTCGCTGCAAGATACACCTTGACTAAAGACCTACCCTTGCTGTTCTCCCATCTTCACGGAGTGGCTTTGCAGAAGCCTGGAGTTTACGTACAGGTGGAGAACATTTCAGAAAGTGGGTACTGCAAACTCCCAGCTGGGGCTGCACTACAGCTGGCCATCCAGGAGGCCATGCCACAGTTCTCCATAGGAATCCCAATCATTTCATAAAACCTGCATCAATGAATGGACTCGCTTCATCCTTCCAACAATGCAATGGGATTAGTGTTATTTGACAACAGTCCCTTTACTCACAGATTCCACCAGGACTTCCTTGATAGGCCCTAGTAGCTCTTATAAACTTTTTTCTCATTTACATCTTTTGAATGCCAGAACATACAATGCGCACAATGTCAATGAATAATAGTATTGGGTTACACTTTATTCCGATAGTCCATTTAGACATGCAGTTGCAAAGTTACTTACTGTTAGTAGAATATCTACAGTGGATTATCGAAATAAAGGGTTAACGGTTTTTGTATGGAAAAGCTCCTTTTAGTTGCATCTTGGGTGACTTTAGATAAATGTGAAAAACACATAAGAGGGATGCTGAAGAATATTGAGGTTATTGAATGCTGTGAACTGTTTTCAGATAAATGTGTATTTATTTAGTCTCTGTTGCTTGTGTTCATGCATGTTAAACATCATGTTACAGTCAATATTTCTATCAATTGCATGTACATTAATGTAGTCTTCTATGAATTAAAAAGTGCAAATTTATTGCTGTGAATGACTTTAAATTCTGTATATTTTTATTGCATTTATTATTATGTATGTATGGTCAGTTTTACAACAATCTGTATTTGTATAACATGAAGGAAAATAAATGCATTTTAATGTGACAATGCATGGTCCTTGTCACGATCTGCTGGAAGTGTCAGCTGAACTCTAGTGTGGCACTTCCAGCCACTCTGTTGTATGTTGGGTTTTTTCCACTCCTTGTATATCTTGTCACATGTTCTCTGTGTCTCCACCCACCTCATGTGTTCCCCTGGTAACAAATATGTTCTCCTCCCCCTCATGTGATTATCCTGTGTATATATACCTCCCCATTTCCCATTGTTCCCTGCTCATCATTGTGTTTGGTTCGTCCTGCCTCTGTAAGCGTTTCTCCGTGTTTTGTTTTGTATTTACCTGTCTTTCGTTACCGACCTTGTTTTCCCTCGACTTCGATTCTTGTCTTCTCTCCCTGGATTCTGTTAGTACCTCGGTTGACCTTCTGGCTGTTTATTGGAATCTGTTTTCGGATTGCCTGTTTTGTTCCCGGCTGCTCCTGTTTAGCCTGTTGCATGGAAATTCAGCAATTAAATACACACCCATGTCTCAGTGAGTTTGCAGGGCGGTAACATATCTGTGTATAAATTAATCCATTTATCTTGACATAAAATGTTTATGAAAATGTATGAATGCATGATGTTTTACAAATAAACTTTCATTGCTTTTGTTATAAAAAAAATGGCTATTTTGTCTGACTGATGTTGTTTTTGTATCAGTGTACAATCTGAAACAGCTGGTTTTTACACAAAATACCCCTATTAGGAAGCCCTGATTAATGAATATGAAACTAGCGAGCCACAACATTGAATTTGTTGCTTGAAATAGCTTTTCTTACATTTGATCATTGGCAAAGAATTCAAACACCACATCTTTCCACAATACAGTAAACCAGTCATAAATAAATTTTGTTATATCTTGCCAAAGCCGTTCAGAAACTTGGCAACACCAACATAAGCAAAGTTTTAATGTAACACACACACACACACACAAATGAATGCAGATGTTATGTTTAAACTTTCACCTATATTGTAGCATAATACTTAAGGTCAATTTAAAATGACATAATTTACTTTAGGCTGCACTTTCTTGTTGCACATGTTTTCTATTAAACTATTCCAGTAAATAACCACAGGAGTCCCACTGGAGCAATAATCAGATTGTTTTACAAGAATATGCTAAGATCAATTTAAATTGGTAAGAGGGAACAATTAACATAAAAAAAATAGCTTGACATAGTCTATTACGCTGTCTTGATCTATAATCATGGTTGGGCTGAATTTGGCTGAACTAGGCCAAGCTGGAGGGGGCCTTTTCAAACTATCCAAGTCCAGCAAATCACCTTAGGCTGGTTTACTGTGTTTTTGTATAGCAGACATGGAAACTGGAAAAAGATCAAAACATTCCTGATAATTACACAAATCACACTGAACACCTTCAAGATGACCTTACTGCCCAGAAGAATCTCAAAGTCAAGCAATATCTGATGGAATAAGTCTTTTCTTATAGAGTATGTCATCTATATATTACATGAACATTTTCTTTTAGACAGTGCTAGGTAACTGATTTAATGGTATCTGAACTGTTATAAGATTTTAACAATTTATTGCATTATATTATATTTTAAAATGCTTGTAATCAGACTACAGTTAATTTTTATTGATTATATGACTACATAAAGAGAGTTCATTTGCAAAAACAGATTACTTAGTTTTTAACAATTTTCCATAAAGCATATTCTTTCAGTGTGCATTCCAATTAATCTCAGTTAAACTGCAGTTGGGTAAAAATATGTAAAAAAAAAAACATAAAATAAATAAACTAACTAACACTATAAAACACAATAAAAACATAATAATATAATAATAAAAAATAATAAATCATATAAATAAATATTAAAAAAATTTGCAGATAAACTTTTTATACCATTGTATGACAATACACATTCGCAAAATTAAATAAATAATAAAATAACTACTAATTTAATATAATTCTTTGATTTCATCTTTTCCAGAATGATTTTTAAAATAATATACCACTTTTATACACAATTAAATATGTATTGTTTTTAGTAAATGTTCTATTTTGATGGTTAATTACCTTAAAATGGTTTTAATTGTACAATATTATCCTTAAGTAATTAGCTTTTTATTAATCTTTACATAATGTACTGTTGAATGGCCATGAATGGAATAAAATTATACTAGAATAGTAATAATAATATTAATAATACAGTAAACAGTTTTTATGTAATAAACAAGTTAGATTAAAAGTAATCTTTAAGTAGTCTGATTTTTTTAAAAATCTAAAATATGGACTTAATGAATTGCTAAACACAATTCTTGTAATGTAATTTGTAAACAACACAGTGTAATTTGTATGCAATCTACCAAGTACTACTTATAAAGCCTGTGGTCATATGAAATATGTATTTGACCTGTACTATTTATCACAACCTGTCAGCTTTATCTAGTAAAATTTAGCAAAAAATAAATACTGTCTCATAGCCGTAGGAAGGTTTAAGTATCATGTTATTAGAGGCAGTAAATTTGATGACCAATCAGTTGAATTCACGCCAATATGCCGAAAGCTTGGCTCATGAATAAATAAATAAATACGCTTACTGATTCAGGAAAGTTACCAAGCAGCGTCGGTTTAAAATAATTAATATTCATTAAATAACCCTACGCCATAGCAGAGATTCAGAACGCCCCTGCCGCTGCGTGATGAATATTCATTAGCAGCCGCTCTCTAGCGCCTCCCCTCAATATTCCTCCACACTTTGCACAGCCCTTCCTTCATTCATCAATCCGCACTGCACACCTCGTTCTTTGCACCATGGTGCTCGATTTAGACTTGTTTCGCACCGACAAAGGCGGCGATCCTGAAATCGTGCGGGAAACCCAGAGGAAACGGTTCAAAGATGTGTCTCTGGTGGATAAGCTGGTCGAGGCGGACAAAGAATGGAGGAAATGTGAGTAGCGGCTAACGCTAAAGCTATTGAAACACATGGCAGCCTGTAAATGAAAACAGATTGTGACACGTATGACATATCTGTTCATTAACATTAAGCCGTTACAGTGTAAAATATACACTAATTGTACTACACTATATGATCAAGTTCAAATTAAATGTGTATAAATGTTCAGAAACCGCAATGCCGGTGTAATGGGGTAGCATGTAGCATTGATGCTAATCGTTATCACAGCTGTCATACCGCCCTTTAATTTTTTTCCTTTGTTTAGTGAAACTAGTATGTGCTGTTGAGCCTAATATATGTGTGGATATGATGTTATTTGGAGAGTTGTGAGTATTTACTGATTAAATGTGTCGCAGCAGGATCTGATGCAATCTCTGTCAGTGAAACGGGAGGAGCTGCTGACTGTCAGTGTTTCTTGATTTTCTAACTAAAGCCAAAATATAAGATAACGACAGACTGCCCATTTAGTTTAGTATTCTTTTAGATCCATCTAAAAGTCTCACTAGCAAGAGATTTGAACTTGCTCAAACATGGATCACAATTGAAGCAAGGACCCCACAAATTCCTTTTATTGTAAAATAGAGAAATAAAGCAGTTACAAAATATGAATACATCATTGTCATCTTTGTTGTTGTAATGGATTAGATTAATTAATTAATATTTCAAGAGTTTTAATATTTAGGTTTATTCATATAGATTTTTTTAAATATTTAATTTGAGATTTAATAAATATGTTTTATTTGAGTAATTTCAGTATTTAACTATTATTTTATTTTTTATTATTATTTTAACAAGTCACCTTGAAATCACTTTTTTTGTGGAATATTGCATCTGTTATAAATTATATATCTGTAGACCTGATTTTAATTTTTTTTGTAATTCACATGCCTTCTTAATTTGTATCCATGTGCCTTGTGTAATCTTTAGTCCTATTGTTGACATTGTTCAAAATGTATTATTTTTTCATCACATTACGGAAGAAAGAATATCACAACTTTCTTTAATGGCAACTTTCATTGAATATTTGTATTTTTTAAATTTATTTCAGTCAATAAATTGTGTTATATTACAATATAAAATATAGACCTTTTATGTTTTTGTTTGTGTTATTTTCTTTTTTATTTGGTGGTGTTTATTTTAATCGGTCTTACTGCTTTTTGTTGTTATTTCTGATGCTTTGGCTGCGTGTCACCATGGTCAGCACACTTTGTTTTTAAGGTGATGACAGTGTATTAAATTGTGTTCCTTATTATACTAGTGAAAATATGCTAATATAATGTATTGCATTACACTTTGACATTTATAAGTTGGTGTTTTGAGAAATAAACCTACTGAAAAGTTATTAAAATGAAATTAATTTGGCATATTTCCACATTTAGTCTCTAAAGCACATTCGCTCATCCAAAGATCTTTCATCTTCTCCAAGTGTTTTCGAAACTACACAGTATAAAGACCACTTGCCAGTATATCAGTGACATACACTGATGTTAGACATGCATCTCTTTTTTTGGCTCCAGGTCGTTTCACTGCAGATAATCTGAACAAGTCCAAGAATCTGTGCAGCAAAGCCATTGGGGAAAAGATGAAGGTATGTAGATCAGCTGTCATATGTTAGTTTTGTTCTGTCATCACTGAGTAAAAAGATTTTTCTGCTTGATGGTCTTATGATGATTTACTGTTTTGCAGAAAAAAGAGCCAGTCGGTGATGATGACACTCTTCCAGAAGAAGCTCAGAATCTAGAAGCCCTCACTGGAGAAACATTATCAGTGAGTCAAGCAGTGGTGGCACATTAAACTGATCAAAAGTGACGTTAAAGTCATGGGATGCTGAAGACTGGATTATTCATTTTGTTTTAAGTTGAAACAATATTTCACAATACAACTAGTTTTGCTGTGTTTTTGATAAAAGAAATGCAGCTTTTGAGCATGAGAGAGATTTCTTTCAAAAGTATTAAAAATCTTGAATTTAATTGCATTCATATCAACGATCGTCCATATCTATCTGTGACCTGTATTTCTCCATCCTGTCCCTGACAGCCCCTCACGGTGACTCAGATAAAGAAGGTGAGATTACTGGTGGACGAGGCCGTGCAAAAAACAGACAGTGATCGGTTAAAGCTGGAGGCAGAGCGCTTTGAGTACCTGAGAGAGATCGGGAACCTCCTGCATCCCTCTGTGCCCATCAGCAACGATGAGGTGAGTGTCAGTCATCATTTATGGTGTGTGTTTTTATATAAACACTAGGCAGGTCCTGCTAACGTGAAACCATCAAGAAACCTTTATGGAATTAGACCAGACAAATGAGTTGTTTAACCTGCTGTTGTTAGCTAGTTCATCTGCAGACTAAGTGGTGTTTTTTTCGTTCCCAGGATGCTGATAATAAAGTGGAACGCACCTGGGGTGACTGTGCGGTGCAGAAGAAGTACTCTCATGTGGACCTGGTTGTCATGGTGGATGGATATGAAGGGGAAAAGGGAGCTATAGTGGCTGGAAGCAGAGGATACTTCCTCAAGGTTTGTTTAACCCTCTGTTATTGTTTATGTGGGAGTAATAGTCTACTTGGGTTTTTTGCTGTCAAACCTGACCAAAGTAATAATTGTGTAATAATAATAATAATAAAAAATAAAAAAAATTGTGAAATGACTATATTAGATTTCATTTAAAATCTTGAATGTTTTTTTATGTAATTACAATTCATATTTAAATTATGGATTATTTTCTGTATAAAATAAAAAATAATTTTAATGCGGTATTATATTATTCGTTAAAAATAGAGCAAAAGTATTTATCCATTGATCGATTGTTATTCCTTTAATTGCTGTGTACTCTTTTCATGCATTGACACCAATTTGAATATTGAATGCACAAAAACATCTGTGTATTTTCGTTTTTAATACCTATTTCTTATTTCCTATGGGAGTCATATTTGACCCCAAACAAAACAAGTGAGATATTTTTTTTTATGACCATTTAGCAAATTTACGTGGAGCCCATTTTGCAGAATATTTAAACCCGTTTTATTGCCAGTTCTTTGAAACAAACTAACCAAGGGCTCTAAACGCCTTTTTGTTAATATCTTGGCTGATGTGTTTTATTTCAGGGCCCTTTAGTTTTTTTGGAGCAGGCTTTAATTAACTATGCACTGCGGATCCTGTACAGCAAGAACTACAACCCTCTGTACACACCCTTCTTTATGAGGAAAGAAGTCATGCAGGAGGTCGCTCAGCTCAGCCAGTTTGACGAGGAGCTCTACAAGGTTTGATCCACATCTGTACATACTTTATTCAACCATTAATTTGACATTTTGATTGATTTATCAAGCTTGAACCACTTAATGCAATTAATAAACCTAATATGTATACATATATATATACACAGTATACAGTATACTTTCATCAATGAATAGCTATTGTTTTTGGTTTTAGGACAACTTTGATGAAAGGTTTTGATCCACTTCGAATGTTGACTGTGTTTATATGCATATATATATATATATATATATACACACACATAAAAGTTGTATGCATATTGTGTAGCTAGTACATTAAAATAAAAGTGTTCAAACAAACAGATTAATTGAGATGAATCAGACAGTTGGCCAGCTGCTTTAAAAGCAGCTTAATCTTATTCTTAATTCAACCCACAAAGCATTAAAGCACATCCTGTGATGTGTTTGCTCAGGTGATCGGGAAGGGCAGCGAGAAGTCTGGGGACAATACAGTTGATGAAAAGTATTTGATTGCCACATCGGAGCAGCCAATCGCAGCCTTCCTGAGAGATGAGTGGCTGAAGGCTGAAGAACTTCCCATTCGCTACGCTGGCCTCTCCACCTGCTTCAGACAGGAAGTGGGCTCTCACGGCCGAGACACACGTGGGATCTTCAGGGTCCATCAGTTTGAGAAGGTCTGAGCTGTTTTATTACTGAATTAATGAATGAGTTTAATTACAAGAAAAAGACACCACTAGAAAATTTATTAATTTTTTAGAAATGTCTGTTATTAATAAGAAGAACACACAACTTCTTTTCATCGCTTTCCAGATTGAGCAGTTTGTCTACTCGTCTCCTCATGACGGCAAGTCCTGGGAGATGTTTGATGAGATGATTGGAACAGCTGAGGAGTTTTATCAGACATTGGGAATTCCCTACCGCATAGTCAACATCGTGTCAGGTTAGTTCACTTTAGCTTTTATTTTCATTAAGAACGCCATGAGGCACCTTTTGTTGAAAAGCTTTACCGCTTCCCATAACTAATCATCTGATATATTATTTGCTTTTATTTGACAGGCGCTTTGAACCACGCAGCTAGTAAAAAGCTAGATTTAGAAGCTTGGTTCCCAGGCTCCCAGGCTTTTAGAGAACTTGTTTCCTGCTCAAACTGCACAGACTACCAGGCTCGGCGCTTACGAATTCGCTACGGGCAGACCAAGAAAATGATGGACAAGGTACAGTGCTACAGTACGTATTCTGGGTAATCTGTATTTACGGTGTGAAGCTGGTTTCATTGGTCAGTGTGTCTTTTCTCTTAAAGGCTGAGTTTGTGCACATGCTAAATGCCACCATGTGTGCGACCACTCGTGTTATCTGTGCTATCCTGGAGAACTATCAGACAGAGGAAGGCATCATTATTCCAGAACCCCTCAAGGCATTCATGCCTCCAGGTGATTATCACTAAATACAGATCTACGAATTTTGGCGAATCTTATACTAAATGCATGAAAAAGACGTGTTTTTTTTCTTATTCGTTAAAGATTATACTGAGAATTTGAACAGTTCTGGTTCTGATACTGGTTCTTCTGAATGCTTCCCAGTGCTAGAGCTGTATGTTTTTGATTTGCTATAAAGAAGTGATTCATTAGAATCATCAGTTCAGGAATCGGGTAGCACTCATTGTGCTTTGTGTTCAATTTTTTAAATGTCACCCTTTTAGGAATCAGAAAACAGAACTAGCTCATAAGAGACATTCTTTTGGGGAACTAGGCCACACTTTCACTCATTTTTGGTTTGTTTAAAAGACCTGACTCATAAGATTCGTAAGTTTGGGAATTGGATAACTTCGGTCTTGCTGGGTTTTTGATTCACCATAAATACCCATAAGAGTCAATCAGAGTATTTGAGATATGAATAGACTCTTTAGGTAGTTCAGTGTTTGTATATTAGGTTTTCTTTTACACAATATACCAGCTGTCTATCTTAATGTTATGATTTCTCTGCTCAGGTTTAACAGAAATGATCAAGTTTGTGAAGCCAGCCCCCATTGACCAGGAGGCAACCAAGAAGCAGAAGAAACAGCAGGATGGAGGGAAGAAGAAGAAACAGCAGGGCGGTGATGGTGATCTACAGAACAAAGTGGAGAACATGTCAGTCAATGACTCCTAGACCACCTTCAATCCCAGCCAATCATAATGGTTCTTCACAAGCCCTCTATTTTGTGTATGCTATTCACAGCCACTGTCCTCTGAAACTGTCACACTCTCATGTCCATACCTCATTTTCTTTCCTCTGGGACAATCCTACTAGGATACATCAGCGGTGATGATGGTAAAAATGATAAATTATCTAATATCAAGTCATTCTCAAATCTGGTTTCTACAGAGGGGTCTTTGAATTATTCAGTTAAAAATGTACGGTGACAGACATTTAGCCATTAGACTGAAATGCCTTTATGGGAGTTTAATTACCTCAGGCATTGTATTATAATGTAATTAAATTAAAGGGAACATGCATGGTCATAACAGTTAGTACTGGGATTATTTTGTATCAGTGCCACATTAGAGGTGAGAGTTTTAAGACATTGTGAAATGGAAATTGGTTATGGATAACATAGGAAGACAGACCTCTTTTAATATCCTGTCTCAAAACTAATGTTTGTGCTATATATAAAGGTAATTACTTATTACTGCGCTCTTACTATTCACATTTTCACAAATATCAAAGCAGAATGCAGCTTCCATCTCATTCACGTCCATCTTTTACTTCATAGAAGCATAACTACTTGTGATTTGTCTGCAAAACAGGAAATGTTATTATATGTACAGTACTTGCTTATTATGATGCCTGGTGTGGAGAGTATGATGGCATTTGAGAATAAATCAACACCTGAAGGAGAACATTGTCTGGTGTCTTAATTACATTTTGTGTGATGGATTTGTTGAAAGTGTTAATATTGTGTTATGGACGTTAAATGTAAAAGGTTAATAAAATCTCATATCTGGTTATTATAGTAAATGGAAAAAGTTGCACACTTTGTATTTGAAGTGACAAAATTGGAAACGTAAGAACAAGGAATTAACTATCCGACATCTTGTGCAGATGATTTAGAAAGCTTGTTTATTTCATCTGTCTACAGAATTGACTTTTTAAGCAGTTTCCTCTTTGAAGAGTTGTGAAGAGAGACTATATGCATTTTAATTTAACCCAGAGCACGGGGTTCATTGGTTGACAGTATTTCACCAAGAATCAAAGTAAAATCCTTTTATTGTTTACCTGTCTTAAACATTTTTTTTATCCTCATGCAAGAAACATAACTCTTACCTGGGCTTTTGGAAATAATTTTTATTCAATACTGAATCATACCCTCAGTATACCTCAGTCATATACCTCAATATTTATTAGATAATTTTAGACCTCTAAACTTCGGCAACATTTAGAGATAAAGCATTAATATGAAGCACACTTCAAACCAAGCTTTTTATGAAGTGAAATTTTCCAAGTTTTTTTTAATACAGGAGGTCATTTGAGTGATTCAGCGCTGACTAACTTGCGCCCTCGCATAAAAAAGTGACTACAACTCCCAGAAGCCTTTACTCCAGTCGCCGATATATCCTGAAATTCTATTGGCCTATTGCACTATCGTTGGCCAATGATGTTTCAGGATACTGCCCATTACAAACTGTCACTTCCCAACGGTAAGATGCAAATCTGTCAAACATTTCGGCGTGTTTACGAAATATTTTTTGTTCGTTTCAATTAAAGAGTAGACATATATATCTTGTATTAAAGATCCATTGACGGAGCTGTAGCAGAAAGCGATGGGATCCGGAGAAAGCACGACCAGGAGAGTTTCTTTCGGCCTAGATGAGGATGACAGGGTGAGGATTCTGCGTGGAGTGAAGGTAATCCAACATCCCTTATTTACGTTACCTCCTACCAATCATGCTGGTATACAGTACGGTAATATCAGTTTTCGTGGGTCTTTGTTGCTTGAATGTGCAGTCAGGTTATCCAAATGTCCTTGAGTGAACGGGTCGAGTTTAGGAAAACAGGGCACAATGTTGTTTCACGTGTCAAAAACATAAATATACATATCTTTGCGTCTCTATTTAAGTCCATACATGATTGACGGACTTTGGTTAATGAAACCCTAGTCTTTAGGGTTTGAGAAGCCGTTTTGGCAGTTGTGTGTTGGACTGGGAACGATACCTTGCTAATAATCTGTGCCTCTCAGTAATATAGAAGTGTAATTGAAACCAAAAGCAGGTGTATAGTCTTGTCGGGACGTTCAGCGTGGTAATCTTGCAATGTTAGCAGAGAGTTGATTCACAGTTATAGACTGGAGAGTTTGATTCTTCAGTGGCTAATAAAAGTCTTTTTTATTAAGTGCGAGTGATTAAATCATTCAACCGATTAGCCTTTTCTTTATCATAGTTTTCATGTTTACAAAACTGCAAGGAACAATTAAGCTTTATCCTTTCTACGTGTCATTTTTTTTTGTTATATCGAGTATGAATTTCAATTGTAAGAAGAATTGAACATTATGAACTTTGTAAGGACATTTGTATAACTTCTTTCACTTTTTTTGCCCTTAGCTGTCTGAAGACGTCCTACAGCGCATGAGGAACGCCACCACTGATCCAAGACCACCTGTCAACAACAAAGAAAACCTAGGTATATGGCACAGCTTTAAAAAAAAAGAGAAAAGTTTGCAGTTTATATGCCTATTGTGCGAGTTGCAATTACGATTATATTTTAATGCAGATCAGGGATAATCAATTACATTTTTTTCTAACCTTGCAGGCCAGCAGACTCGAACGTCCAGCGCATCTGACCCACAATCTCCAAAAACACAGGCCAGGACAGCTTTTCCTGACACTAAAGAAGAGCTCAGGAAGAGGTACTTTAGTCCAGGGTATTCAAACTGGGGTCCAGCTTCCAAATTCAAATTTAATTTGTCACCTTCACATACATACACGGTATGACAAGAAGTGAAATGTCTTGCAAGGCTGCCCCGACAAATTGACACATTTAGAAAACGATTTAAGTCAAATGGCAAAATATATGTAGAATATGAAAATAAGTACAGTAAATAAATATATAACAAAATAACTAGCAATATAATAAAACAGAATAGAGGAAGAATTGAATATGAATATATAAATATAAGTATAAGTGTATGTACACACAATAAAATTAAGAGTGTAATAGTGAATTGACTAAAAAGGCATACAAGGGGGCGAATGGTATGTAAATTCCACTCATTTATCCCCTCGTAGCCTTTTCTCCAACTGCAAATAACAGATAAAGTACAGTAGATATTAGTATAGTATAGATAGTATAGATAATAAAATAATCAAAAATGAAATATTTTCCAAATACTGTAATTTTGTTATAGTATACTAATTTATGTCATGCAAACACATAGCTGCCTTTTAAGTGTCAGTATTTGGAACGGCTGCTATACTTTAGTATTTGGCGTTGCAGAGAGAGAGAAAAAAAACTGATTATATATCAACAGTATAATAAAATCACGTAACGCAGTGCCAGACAACAGATCCAGTCATTTAGACTCTCATCAGTATTATTCCTAAACACAGAGCCACATGACGCACCCTCAGTTTTCACTCTGAAGAGCCTTTCTTTCTCTTTTTTCACTCGATGTGTATTTTCTTAATTTTCAGCCAATTCATCTTGCACTTTTCCCAGGTATTCTTATATGTATTGATTCAAATAGGACATGATTACTGAGCATTGTAGCTCTCACAAGGAAAGAGATCTTAAATTAGAACAGGACTCATTTTTTCCTGGATGCTGTTCAAATGTGAATCACACTGTTGAGACGAGCTTAACAACAAGGGACAAAACACTGACACTCTGTGGAAGGATTGAGAACTGCAGTGAATGAATCATGTCTTGGCAACAGGCTTGTAATAGACCTGTGTGTGTGCTTGTTCAGGTATGAGCAGCAGCAGGCCATTATACAGGAGGAGTTGGCTCGCATCGCACGCAAAGAGAGAGAGGCAGCCCGGCAGGATATCACTCGAGCGGTGCAGAGAGAGCGAGTACAGACACGACAGGAGTCTGAGAAAGCCAAACAGCTGGTGAGACTCTTCTACAAACACTTCAGAACAGCAGAATACTTCTGGACAGAAGTGTAAGGATACATGCAAGCATAATCTTACTCCACTGTTCTCTGAGACAAGCAACACATTACTGTACAGTTTTAGAACAGTTAGATATTGAATGGTTTTTAAAGATGTTTCTTCTGCTCATCAATGCTACATTTATTAGATTAAGAATCCAGAAAAAACTGTAATATTGTGAAATATTATTTCAATATAAAATAACTGTATGAATATATTTTAAAATGTAATTTATTCTTGTGATACAAAGCATCATTACTCCAGTCTTTCAGAAATCATTCTAATATGCTGATGTTTTATTATCAGTGCTGGAAAAAGCTGAGCTGCTTAATAGATTTTATTTAGGATTCTTTGATCATTCAAATATTAAAAAGAGAAGCATTTATTTTAAAATGGATATTAATGTTCAAAACTACTGTTGCAGTACTTTACTGTTTCACTACTGTTCAAAAGTTTGGGATCAGCACATTTTTATTCTTTCTTCTTTGAATGAAATTAATAAGTTTATTAACAAACAAAGAAGTCACCGCATAGATTTACGTTTTAAAAATGTTTTATATTTGGTAAAAATGTTTTTACTTGTTGTTCATCAAAGAATCCTGAGAAGAAAAAAAAAATCACAGGTTCCAGAAAATATATTTGTCGGCACAACTGTTTCCAACATATTGACAATTCTAGTAATAAATCAGCATATTAGAATGATTTCTGAAGGGATCATGTGACAGTAATGATGCTTTGTATTACAGGAGTAAATTACATTTTAAAATATATTCACACAGAAAACAGTAATTTTAAATTGAAATAATATTTCACAATATTACAGTTTTTTCTGGATTTGTAATCTAATAAATGCAGCCTTGATGAGCAGAAGAAACATCTTTAAAAATCATTTAATATCTTACTGTTCTAAAACAGTAGAAGGGTAGTGTGTGTGTGTATATATATATATATATATACTGTAGACAATATTATTGTCAGGCTTATGTTCTTTTGTGTTATTTTGTCATTCTGTTCTGTTTACATCACTTCTAGTTTCAACCTGATTTGGTATTGGTTTTTGGTTTGGTATTCACATCATAACACATATTTTTTTATATATCTTGCACTATTGAGGCACTAAAAATTATGCCAAGGGAAATTCCTTCAGTGCAACTGCCCTAACTAAAATGAGCAGGTGGGAATAACATTGGTCAAAAGTGACACCAAAAAAATGAAAGAAAGAAAATTAAACATTTTAAAATACATTAAAATAGAAAAAGTTATTTTAAATTGTAGTAGTATTTCGCAGTATTATTGTCATTGTGTATTGATCAAAGCCTTGTTGGACCTAAAAGACTTCTTTTAAAACAAAATATTTATACATAATTTCGAACAATGTTGTTTTGAATAGTCACAATATGTTTCTAATGATTTTGATAGCAAGCAATATTGTAAGTTTAATTTATCCATTAAGACTAATTTTGCAGTTCTTCCTTGCCTGGAGGTGTGTTAAATTTCTTTAAATGTTATATCTTTGATTAATTTGTAAATTAGTTCAGATAGTTTATTTGAATGAATCATATCCAAACTCTGATTTAGCAGTTTATATTGTTTTATTCTTCAAGTAGCATGGTAGAGATTATGAGTTTTGTGCCACAAACAATAGCTTTTTGCCAAGTTGTGGAAAAGCAAGGATTCCTTGTGATCCTTCGTTCACTTAATTTTAGCTGGCTATATTGGATCCAACAGTAATGTCGCACCACACAGGTTTTTGCGTGATCTATTACTAGGTCTGTCAAACTGATCATTTAATATGAGTGCTTATGTGTTTATTTCTTAAATCACCATCTATCTGTGAAGGATGTAGACTGTCAAGCATACACGAGTGTTAGCCAATCATAGCCTGTTCAAACGAAGCGTACGGATGAGGGGAGTCAAAATAGCATATTACTTCTGAATTGCGATGTTTGATGTCAGACAACAGTACAAAATAAAAAAGCAGTTCATGACTCCTTGAAGGCATCAAGTTGCTATTATAAAAAGGTGGCCAAAAAACGACATATGTATGCATAATTAAAAAAAATATAGTACAATATTAATTAAACTGATGTTTGAGAATTATTCAAAAACACATATGCTTTTTTGCTTTCTTAGCAAACAGCCGAACTAGTTCACAATTCTGCAATTTATAAATAGAATTAAAAAAAATTAATAACTTCTGCTCTTATCTTTGTCATTTTCCCAGTTTGAAAGTTTTTCTCTCAAATGAAGTCCCGCAGGGGAGGAGCAATCTCTGCCTGGTCACGTCCCTGTCGGAGAAACACGCTCTCTTGACACGGGTGAAATTGACTTCTTTGAATTCTGCTCAGTTTTTTTCTTTTGTCCCATCTTTCACTTCTTCTCGTCCACTTATTCAGGTCCTTTAGGGATTGTGTCCCTTCTCTCTTGGGTCCCTAGAGGCGCACCTTATCTAGTCTATGCGAGTTATACATCATATGTCGTCGTCTAGTAGGCACTGGATTAAAGGACTGTGTGTGCGATGTTGTACATGATGGTCTGTGCCTTAGGATCCTGTGGTACGTCTTGTTGGTGTGTCTTATCTGAGCTCTGACATGTTCTGGACACTTAATAGAAAAGCTTCCCCTGGGCTCAAGCTTTGAAGAGTAAACGTGTGTGTGTGTGTGTGTGTGTGTGTGGAGGCAGGTTGTGAAGGTAATTATGGCTCAATCCTATTCATCCTAGAACATCTCTCTCTCTCTCTCTCTTTCTCTCTCAACCTCAGTGTCTTATTAGCAGATGTCTGAACATGGCCAGATGTCACCACAAGCCTCAGCTGTGATTCTAATGTTTGTGTGTGGATTTCACACCAGTAAAAGTCTTTGCTTTTCTACCAAATGTTGTATTTGACATGTATTATTTGATTGTTGTTTATATTATATTTAATATTTACTATAATACCAATGTTTATCATCAATAAAAATGATAACTAATAAATATTAGTAAGAAATATGAATATTTATCAGTATTAGAATTGACTTATTTTTTATTATGTTATTAATTTTAGTTCAGGTTTTGACAAAAGACTTAGCTTTGTCCGCTTTTTCGATGCGCATTGAGGAACTAATTTAGTAAATGTATTTGCATAATAGTTTACACATGTTTTTTCTTATCGGATTTTTCTTTCATGCAGTATTCCAAAATGCGCATAAAACATAGGTGGATGGCAATATACAGTAGCTAGTGTCATACATAGAGTGATGTAAATGTAACAGGAAGTCTTATCATTAATCAGAATGAAGCTGTGACATGGCAACTCCTCTTTGTTCTGCTGGTGTGTTTCAGAGCGCAACATCAAGGTCTGTGCCTCTAAATATTCATGATTATCAATAATGTCCTGATCACTGGAGACTCTTTTGTTAAACATGAGTCATGCGGAGATATCAGCTCAGCCATCTGAGGAGGAATTGATCCTTTGCTATCCGTTTCAGCCAAAAGGATGTTAAAATATTGATATGAAAGTGTTTCCGTAATAAATAGTATAAAGGTGTCTTCCAGTACACGATGACCGCATGAATACACTGTGATTTGGTATTTTCACTCTAGATCTGTTTCAAAGTGAAGTTGAATTGAGTGGAAGTAGTGTTTTGGGGTTTTCAGTTTTGTCTGTTCTGATTGATCCAGGCATTTGAATAGGGTTTTGCAGGTGTGTGATTGGTGGAGTCGCTTCTGTTCTGCTTATGGTATTGTCTATATAATCTTTACGTTTAAAAGTGGTTTATTTAAGTCACAGTCTAAATGTTAGTAAATAACAAACAAGTAAAATGAGACACATTTGAAATGAGCCAAAAGAATTGAAATGTTCGTTAGCATTTATGAGACAATTAACCAACATGGTACTAATATTGCACAAGAAAAAGCAAAAAAATGTCCTCCTAATTTTGTTTTTGTTTAAGCTGAAAGGTTTGTTTTGCTCTTGATGTGAATCGCTTTAAATTTAGGCCTATTAAAACTAAAATTATACCGCAACAGCATTCCTAAGGAATCATTTACACTGAGGATAAAACATGGTTTTAGGAGACCCAAACAACAGGTTGACATGCATGCAAAAACACTTTCATTTTCCTGCAATATGCAATGCTTCATTTTTACCTTATTTGCTCAACGACTCCCAAATGATTCGTTCAACATTTAATTTTTCCAAACCCCTCTGGTGATTTGTCAATTTCATTTAAAGCAGTGCTTTTAATGCTCCAAAAGAGGCACCTAGAGGCAAAGAATGAATTTTAATTTTAATTAAAGGAATAGTTCACCCAACAATTCATATTACCCCATATTTTACCATACGTATATAACTTTCTTCTTTCAGACGAACAGTCGAGTTTTTAAAAAATGTAATCCTGGCTCTTCCAAGCTTGGTAATTCTGGTGAATTGTGGCCATTATTTTGAGCCAGAACTCAGTTCTCTTTTGGAAAAAAAGTCAGTTATTTTCGTTATAATTTGAAAACTAGAATTTTTTTTTTTTGATGGCCGGGACTCGATTTAAAAAAATCCAGTTATCCAATTAATAATCTAATTAATTAGAGGCTTTGTAATTAATTAATCGAAATTAATCACATTTTAATCACATATAAATATTTGACCTGAGAACAGTGATAAGTACGTTTTTTCATATGGATTTTTAGTATACCATTGAATAATGAGTGAATACATAAGCTTAATATTGTTTCTATTTGCTCAACCAAGTCCAGCAGACCAGTGCAATATTGCCATTAAGTGTAGTAACAATAGGATATTTAGAAATATGGTAGCCTACATTTCAGAAATTCAGGAAGCCTATAGGTAGGTAGACCTTCTGTAAACTGTTTTTTAATGCCACACAATAACACAATAATGCCATCAGGTGCATGATTTCACATTGAGCCGTATATACTACACACAGCTGTTGTTCACTGACGAGCTGCACAGAACCATGTTCATTTTCAGCGTGGATTTGCGCAGCTCGTCAGTGGACAACAACTGTGTGTAGTATATACGGCTCAATGTGAAATCATCCGTTTTAGAGCATTTCTGTTCCCCAAAAAGTGAGTGGGAACCAATGAGAAACGAGCTTCGCGTAAGCCAGGCTACTGTTACGCTTCACGTTTGCGTATTGTATAAATAGATAGCTTTTTTCATTTAACAGATTCTTTGCTCTTAGCGTGAACGTTTCCATTTGATACATTTCGTTCTTTCATGTACTTTATATATTGCTTTTTTGTTTCCCTCTCAATGTGGCTATATTTATATTTATGTTACCTTTTTGTTTTAGTCAGTGTGAATGTCTTTGTTTTGCTTGTCATAACACGTTTGTTTCACTAGGTAAAATATACCTGTTGTGCTTACATTGCTGTTTTTGCATTCAATATTTAATAGCTGCTTCACATCAGGAATCGCTGTTCTCTAAGATATTGCCTTCCAGAAAGAGGACAGTACAAATGTATTAAAATGCAGTAATGTGTCACCTCCGCCCCTGCGCTAGCACTCAGACTACAGGAACACTCTTTCTGTGAAATGCACCATTCACTGTCTGTTCATCTCCTGCCTTACTTCCTCCATCCATCTGCCGGGGTCTGTGCGGATGCCCTCCATGAGCTCTCACTGTACATGACAAGCCTTCACGAGATTAATAAAAAATAACGTAGAGAGTTGGGGGATGAAGGGAGAGAGAGTGGGTAATTTCTTTGCTCTTAAATGCATTAATGCCGTTCCCTGGCCTGTTGGCGGGAAGAGGTGATACGTTGCATTTGCATTTGGCACTCTCTTTCCACAGTTCCATTAAAAAGCTCGTCTCATTAACACCGCTTCACGCTCGCCGCCGAGCTGCCCGCCTGCTCCTCTAGCTCAGTTGTTACTTATGCATGAGAGATGCTAAAATAATCAGAGTGCTTCTATAGCCTGGCTTATCTCTCTGTGATAAGGACTCTGATCCTTTTCCAACCTCTCGTATCTGATTTTGCGTCAGATGAATGATGTTTTTTAAATCTGCTTTTCGAGAGTACCTGCGATGGTGTGACATCATCGCACAAAGCTTCACACTTGTGTGTGAATGGAGGCTGTGGGGCTCGCTTCCTGTTGTTTGCTTTAATCAGATCGTGCAATAATTCAGTTTTACAGTAGTAGGGGATTACCGTAATTTATACATTCTCCTGATGAGTATTTGTAGTATTTCTTTTAAAATTTTTCTTTGAAGATAATTCAGTCCATATAATAAAAATAGCTAAAATTCAGTTGTCAGACACTAGATGGCGGAATAACTCTTTAACACAATGGCAGCATTTTAATGTCTGCCAAATCTCAATACAATGCCCAAGAGGTCTTCAGTGCTAATTGGTATTGTAAAATGTTTCTGGTACATTATTACAGTATTTAAATTCTGAATAGTAGTCAGGGTTTTTGTTAACACTATCTGTCTTGAAGTGGTTTTAGCTCATGAGAGTAAACTGAAGCACAGCTGTCAGGTGTTGATTCTTTTGGTTTGCTAACATGAGTAGTGCGCTAGATTTATGGGATCAGGTTTTTTTTGCCTTTTTTCTCCTTTATTTCTGATCTGGTCTGCTGTTTACAAAAAATACAATATGTAATGCAAATCTCCTTTTTTAAAAGTATGATGAATTCTTGTAATGACAAAGCTACATTTTCAGCACCATTACTCCTGTCTTCAGTGTCTCTTTTAGAAATAATTTGATTATGCTGATTTGGTACTCAAGAAACATTTCTTTTTCGAAATTGAAAAAGTTATGCTGCCTATTTTATACTTGCATATTTTTGTGGAAACCTTGATACACTTTCAGAGGTTTAATAAAAAAAAAAAATAGATTGAAACTTTTATTAAACAAAGCACATTAAATTGATTTGAAGTGACAAGGCATTTATAATGTTAGAAAAGATTACTATTTCAAATAAATGCAGTTCCTGAGTATCCTGAATTTTTTTTTTCACAGTTTGCCCAAAAATACAAAGCAATACATCCGTTTTGACCTTGATAAGGGATGTTTATTGCACCAAATATCATCTACTCAGATTGTTAGTTTAGAAATGAAAAATGTTATAAATTAACACACTGTAGAAACTCTAGTTTCCCTAGAAATCCTTTATAATATATACATACACGCGTATTAAATATGAAGTTTTTTTTTAGTAAAACTACTGTATGCGCATGAAATGTGAGATGTGATTGCCATTGTAAATGAAAGATTTATCTCTTCATTGTGGCTGTGTAATTCCACACACCTCATCACAGACATCAAGCTTTCCCCCTCAACCTCCAACAGAAGATAACAATAAGCACACGCCGCACCTTGTGAACAATTCATTTCTTCGTTTATTTATTTACCTACTTTCATCTCTCCTCACCGTGCAGTTTATCAGAGAAGCTCAGTGTGAGTAATCCGGTGCGCGCGCGCGCGAGAGAAGAGAGTCGGTCTGGTAGCAGAGTCCTATCAGTAATTGTAATCTCAGGCCTGACATCTTCCTGCATGCAAAGCCATTAAGACTCCCGCGCTCTCTGAGCTCAAGCCAGGCCAGAGCTCAGGTAATTGCCAGCGGGGCCCGCGGCAGGCAGGTGGAGTGGATAGATTTTATCCGGTGCTCCCTGCACCGTTTCTTCCGTTCTAGCGCCGCTGTTGGAGCAGGAGTCTGGGATAAGAGGGAATTAGGTGCAGGATTAGGTCTTGTGTTGTCTCTGCGTTTGTAAGTGTTTACTTATCACTCTTTCGGAAGGGCTTTTTTTTTTGAGTGTGTCACAGGTTTTTCTGGTAAGCGTCTTCGTGTCAGTTGAGAATGAGTTTCTTGTTTCCATGTCAGCCTTAAAATGTCAGTGTTTTTGACAAAAGTACGAACAATTTGTTACTTCAAACTTATATGGTACTTTTTGCGACCTTTTAATGGATCGCAAAGATATTTGTTGAAACAAATGGAACAAAACAAGGCTCAATGCAATCCTGCGTTTCTTAAGCTCAGCGTGAATATTGAGCATTTTAATAACTGTTATTAACAGGAAGGACCAGAAAATATTTGGCAATGTAGAAATATTTCTGACTGCATACAAACCCGTATAAGCATCAAGGCTGAACTTGTTTGAAAGATGTTTTTCTGGATGGCCTGAAGAAGAAATACAAAAATTGCGTGGAAGAGAAAATTTGAATGGAATTGATTTGAGAATTTTGTATGTGGGGACCAAACATTTTTACATAACCAGTAGACAACATGTTTGACTTTTTTTTAAAGTTTATTCTGAACAGAGAAAAGTAGCTTTTGCTGCATTCAAACCTGTGCTTCCACTAGGCCACAACCAGCCTTGTTTTTTAACTCTGTCACTTGGAAAGGAAATAGGCCTCGAATTAATGAGTACCAGAACTTGAAGTTGAGTTTCTCTTTTGGGGATTTTGCCGCTTTATTGACCCTGAAATTGGAGTTTGTCTGTTTTTTGGACTTATTTTGCTATCTTTATGAACTACTGAAATTAAAGACATTATCTAGCAAAAAAACTGCAAGAGCACCAAGGCTGAAACGTCTGCTAGCCACTAAGCCACAGCTCTTTTTTTCCAGGCTGCCTTTAAGAGAAGTAGAAAATTAGTTTGAGAGATAAAGTTTGGTTTTGGACTTTCTTTCCCTTGTATTGACTCAAAGATTAGAAAAGAGACAGGTCAGGAAATTATCTGAGAGGATAGAGGAAATAAGATTGTTGCTGGATTTAAACCTTTATTTCCCATATGTGCGCCAAAATTGCAGCACATGTGATCTGAAGACTATTGGTACAGGTTCTTTTCAGCATTTTAAGAGAAAAGTTCAGCTTTATTGTAACTTTTATTGACCTCAAAATTTGAAATGGGGCAGGAAAGTATTTTGGGAGAGAGATGAGATAGAACTGGGACTAAACCTACATGTGTTAACTTGCTAGGAAACAATGTTCCTTGAGCGTTGAGAACAAAAAAAAAAAAACTGTGACAGATGATGGAGAACAGTATCATTTAGGGGCAGGTGACCTCTGAAGGTGTTGGGATTATGAGTGCTAGCTGTACGCTTTACCCGCCATTCAATAAAGGAAGATGAGCATATTAAATTTTCATACCTCAGGAGCACTTGACCGTTCCGGGCTGATTCCTGTGTCTCTCCCTCTGGTGCCGAACGGATCCCGACCCTCTGTCAAATAGTTCCTCTAGATTTGTCTTGTTGCTCTAATCTCTTTTCCCTCATGTCATCAATATCACGTTCGAGACCCTGCTCGAAAATGACATCGGCTCTCTCTGACACGGTGGTCGGATCGGCCTCAGATAAGAGGCGAAACGCCGGCAGAGAAATTATTCATGGCAACGGCACGAGAGAAGCAAGTGGCCCTTCCTTCTTCTCCTCCCCAGACGACCGCAGCGGCGTGCACTCTGGGTAGTCAGTTTGAATATTAAGTGCTAATTTATTGCGTAGCCGGGAGCTACGTGTTAAATAAACGCAGACGAGTAAATAGACGAGGAAAGCAGGAGGGAAGCTGTGCCCAGATATCAGATGGCAACGCAGCACATCCAACCTAGAGGGGATGAGGGAGTATAAACACACACCGCAGGACACAACAGATGCAGTGTGAGTGTGTGTTTGTGTAAGAGACCAATCTGAGAATATGCGACAATGCCGAGTTTCAGGCACATAGCCTTAAAATTAAATTAAATTAAATGAACCTGAATCAGTTTTTCATATGACACAGGTTAATCAATAGCCGTCTGTAAGACCGTTATCTGGACATTTCATACGGGGAGAGCATTTAATTGCAGATTAGCATTACCAGAGGTAGTAATAAATAGAAATGAGCTGCTTTAATTATGTTTTCTAATATGGTGTCGGACTCAAACATTTTAACAACTAAATCTCATGTTCGTTCTGGAAACATGTCTGAAACTTTAAGTGTACTTGGGCACTGTTCGATGCTGTAGTGCAGGTCCTGATTGTCCACAAGAATAATCGAAGACCTCATGATTTTTCCATCTTTTTACTGGATTAGGATTGAGTTCCTATCCGAAATTCGGAAGTACTATAAAAATGTATATTCATTATAAAAGTGCCGATAATGTATTTATTTATTTTAATTCGTTTTTCGAGGTAGATTTGCTAGTTTTTATTCATTTTTATATTTTGAAATTGTTTAGTTTTAATTTAGTTTTTATTAGTTACAGTGTTAGTTGTTTTTTTTTTCTCTCGTTTTTTTTCTTTTGTAAATTAGAATATTTGTCAGGTGCATGACTCAAAATCACCAGAATAAGTACTGTATAATAAAAACTATAATATAACTGTTTTCACTAATATATTTAATGATTTAGATTTAGTCTCTCGCTTTACTGACGAGATGTGCATAATATGTAGTTCGATATAAATCACGCTAGTCGGCGGCGTCGCGGACAGACTCTGGGCACGTGACTTCATAGACTTCGTGGTGCCATATGGGTCCTGGCTTTTTAAAGGCTTATTACAAAGACGAAAACAAAGGACGTTTTTGCTATAATATTACTTCATTTAAATGAGTTTTGTATACACAAAACAGTTTCAGTTAATTTTTGTTTTTTCGTTTTTATTTTAGTTAACAAAAATGCTTTTTCAATTCTAGTTTTAGTTTTTTTGTTCGTTTTCGTTAACTATAATAACCTTGTTCAAGACTGTGTAAATCCTGGCTATTTAAAGAAACAATGTCTTTTGCTCTTCGCAAACAACTTTTCACAAACTATTTTATAACTATTATACTTATACTTATTTCAACAAGTTGCCAAGACGGTATTTTATTTTGTTTTGTTGAGAGTAAAAAAAAGATTAATATAAAAACAATGTAGACACTTCATAAATGAATAATGTAATTATGTCACTATTGTTGTTTTTGCCTTCATTGTGATAAAATATTTAAGATTAAGACAAGATTAAGATATTTAAACAGGAAGTGAAGCGGGAGGTGTTATTGGGAAAGGTCTGCAAGCTGGGACGCAAACTCCCAAAGTGCAGATGTAAATGAAAAGAGATATACAAACTTACAAAAACTATTTATTTACTTTTAAGTTCGGTGTCAAACCTTTGTTTTTTTCTTCTCTGAAACTCACAAAGTCATTGGGGTCTAAACAACATTCACTTTCTTTCTTTGAACCGAAAAACAGATATTTTTCAAAATATACAATTTTAAAAGCATTATTATTATTATTATTATTATTTGCTCAAAGGTCTTTTTTTATATTAAAGCTACTAGCTATAGAGCAATTTAAACTTCAAACTACATTACATGCCGAAACTTTAGGTGTGATGGAAAGCTGTGATAGCACCTTGTAGCTGACGTAATGTGTTCAGCAGCCTTCAGTTCATCATTCCTCCAGCCTCCTCACTTCTTCTTGAGCGTACGGCCTGTCACTTTGCATCTATCCTGGCCTGGATGTTGAGTTACAGCCTAACGCACACCCATGCACCATTGTTTACGGTAAACCAACTCCGAGCAGGGCTCATTTCTAGACTTATCAGTGTAATTCATGCTTGCCTGAGTATTATCAGCCTGCCCCAGATCCCAAACAGAGCATTACATGAGTGCAGCACGCCCATCAGATTGGCTTTGTCACCACAGAGAATTTAAAGAGGATAAATAAAGAAATGACAAGGCGTGTGTGTAGTCAGGAGCGCTGTGTGTGTGTGGCTCTTAACAGGCTCTAAGAGTTCTTTGAGATGGAGGGATGTGTTTGCCATCATTAGACCAGCAGGGAGCAAACGCTTGAATGTTTAGCTAAGAGTCACTTTAAGTTCCTCGAGAGGCTATTTTAGGCTGACTGTAGTCTGTTGACATCATGGTAACAACCTTTGAAACTGCCATTTTATAAATGCATACCAATTAAAGATTTTTTTTATCAAATAAAATGTTACCGTCCTGCACTAAAATCTTACCGGATGAGCAACTTTCACAAATAGCTTGTTTCAAGCTACCTTTAATATTACACCTGTAACCATACATCAGTTGAAATTAAGGTTGCAAAGGGGCGGAAACTTTCCATGGGAACTTTGTCTGGGAAATTTTGGAAATATTCAAAATTTGAAACTTTCCAGGAATTAATGGGAGTTTACAGGATTTTGGGGAATTCAAGGGAAATTCATGGAAATTTATAAAAGTGTATCAAACAATCATAAAAATAAACATTTAGTTTCATCGTTGTTAATAAATAGGTATATTAGAATGATTTCTGAAGAATCATGTGGTGCTGAAGATTGGAGTGATGTTCAAAATTCAGCAGAAATATGCATTTAAAAGTGTGCACCTTTTTGTTCAATGTGGACGTAGGTCTATAGGTAAATAATGAGGACAACAACAACAGTAAAATTGTTTGCTCTACAAACCAGTGTGTTCATAATTAAGGTAATGCATTTAAAGCAAGTGCATTAAAATAATATGATAAGACGCAACGATTTTCAATATGAAGCAGCAAAACTGTTTTGTACAGCTAAAAACAGCTGGACACAGATGAGACAGGAAGCTATACCCATAGAATTTACAAATGGACACACTCCATTTTACATTAAGAAAAAAATGGATATTACAAGAAAAAAAAAAAAACATTTTAAATTGTAATACAGCGCAATGTTTTATGGTATTTACTAATATTTCTGTTTTTTAAGTACATTGTCATTTTTATTTTTAAGTCCAGTGTTTGGTTTTAATTTGCGTTTGCTTTTTAAATATTTTTTTTTTTTTACAAATGTTTGTTTAGCTTTATTTTTTATTTCAGCTGTAGTCAGCAATTGGAGTACTTATATTTTAAGTCAATCTAAAGGAACTGCTTTTCATTAGTCTTCATTTTAGTTAAGAACGCTGATTTTCATGAATGCAACAACAGTGAAACAGAAAATGAATGATTAATTAACTTTGAGCTGATTTCTGTTAACAACATGTGCAAAATGAATTTTATTTGTAGGTCTCCTCTGATGCTCAGCTTTTGGTTTTAACTCAGCCTTTCCTTTTGCTTATCGCTGTAGATCCATGCGAGCCCTGGCAGTGTTGAGCACTTGGCTTCAGCAAGCAGACCAGATTACCCTCTCCTCCATGTTCATTAAATACGTGTGAAACGCCCTGCTGCTGCTCCTATAATGAGGAGTGAATTCCATACCACATTATACATTTGTTAGCACCCAATTTACAGTTGCAATTATGATCCCTTGGAGATTTGTGCTTGGTCTTTTACAGTCTCCTTTTCATGTTTGATATTTAACTGGTCAAGCACAAAAAGTAGATGTAAGATGTAGACAGTTTTCAGAGAAGATGTACTATTTTAACTACATTTTTCTACAAAAACATTGCTTAAAGTTAACATTAAATCAAAACTGACCCCATTTACTTTCTTAATTAATGTCCTTGGGCATTTTGTGGATGATTCATCAGTGCGTGGTGTTCTAAAAGTGTTTACATTGCCTCGAAATGTCAATTTTCTTTATTGGTGATGTAACCAGATGAATTTATCACTTAAAAAAAGTATTTTTTGGGCAAAATTAATTTCAAGGTTTCAGTCGGAAATTAGTTTTTGGGTTTTGGCTGAAACAGTTTTGAAGGGCAAAACATTTTTACTGTAATAGTGATGTTTAAATAATTAAAATAATAAAAAAAAACACCACACATTTTTTGCATCATTCATTTTAGACTCCTAAATTTTGTTCTAAGCAATAATAGTGCAAAATTTACCTTCCAACATTTTGACTGGTCCCACCAAAAAAGTTAATTTTTAGCAGTGTATTTTAGTGTAATTACTTTCATAGGCAAACGCGTTGCTCTCAGGTTTCACACTGAAAAAAATGCTTTTCAAGTCTGGATTTTTTTTCTCGTTTCCAGCCAAAATATCAAAAAATTCTTAAATGAATAAGAAATTTTCTAGACAAGAAAATACAATCTTGTTTTGAAAACTTATTCTCCAAATTAAGTGAGTTTTAACTTAAAACAAGCAAAATAATCTGCCGATTGGGTAAGCAAAATAATCTTGTTTTCTGTTTAAAATAAGACTACTTTACTTATCCCATTGCAAAAAGTCGCTTAATTTTGACTTGATTTATCTGAAAACACTGCAACCATTTTAGTTGTCTAGAAAATCCTTCTTGATTTAAAGGGTTAGTTCAACTTCAGGTTTGCAATGCTACGAGAATCCTTTTTTTTTTTTTTCGCAAAGAAAGCAAAAATAACATCATATACTCTATATAACTATTCTTCTCATATGACTTGCTTCTTGCGCCATTTTAGAGAATATTGCTGTGTAAGCGTATGCGTTAACGGATGCAGATTCCGTACATGCGCGTGCTTTCACGCGGAGTCAATTTAGTTATTTTTGTTTTATTTGCACAAAAAAGTATTCTCGCAGCATTGCAAAACTGAATTTGAGTCACTGATGTCACAAGGACTGTTTTACCAACGTTTTTACTGCGTTTCTGGATCTGGGATCATTTCAGTTGTGTTGCTGTCTATGGAGGGTCAGATGGCTCCTAATATCAGCAAAAATATCTTAATTTGTGTTCTGAAGATGAACAAAGCTCTTACAGGTTTGGAACGACATGGAGGTGAGTAATTAATGACAGCATTTTTTATTTTTGGGTGAACTAACCCTTTAAGAATTTTTTGATATTTTGGCGGGAAACAGGACAAAAAAAATCAAGGCATTTTTTTGCAGTGCAATAATCCTGCATCATAGTATTTCCCATTTAAAATGTATTTTCCCTAAATTAGCTCATGCGAACACAAAGGGTTTTTTTTTCACTAAAATGTGAAATTTAATTGTGTTTTCCATGTCTTCTTCAAGCCTAACAATTCAAATATGGTTTCAAACATATCGTCATTTGCTAAGGAACCATTTCCGACTTATTTAGTTGTTTCTGTAGCAAAGTGTGAAGTGATGTTTTCCTTCTTACTTCTCTCTCATTTTCTCTTTCTCAAGCCTGCCTCCGAACTGGATGCCTGGGTAAGCATGGCCTATTCCACAGTCTTTGTTACATTTCTCTCATTCACTCGTTCTTCCTTCCTATCTCTGCGTGTCGTGTTCCCTCCTCGTTTAAACATGGTGTTTTGGTTTTCATGCATTAAGCCCCGATTGTGAGCATGCAAACCGTGTCGGACGCCGCGGCGGTTTCGGAGCTACCCAGCTAGAAAATTGCATATGATGCTCGTGCTGATGGAGGTGATTTACTGCTTGCTCGAGACAGGAGGCAGAGGGAAGGGGGTGATTATGTATGCCCGTAATTTGGGGTTGTGCTTTGTTGTGCACTGTTGTCTGGCTGCTACAGTACACGCGCCTCTCCCGGTCAGCGCCACGGGGCGTCTCTCCACCACAGCTTTCGTGCACGTGTGTCTATGCAAGAAAGCGCGACTGTGTGAATGCCGTACCCCGCTGGGCTTAATGTATCTGTGCCTCGTACATAGTTTCGGAATGAGAGAAGCTAATTACAGGGGGGATGCGTGCATGTGTGCGAGCATGTGGCTTTCTGCGTCGCCTTGTCGAATATTGTTTGAATACTTGGTCTTTTGCAGCTTTGAACTAATTTTGGTATGTTTGCTTGTGCTTGCGTATTCCTCGATGTTGTGTAAAGTAATCGACGCTATTGCTTTTCAATGGCACAGATGTTTGCATGCTCACAGATAGTCCATATCATCTCATACAGTCAATCCCCCCCTGCTTTGTGCATGCGGAATTGGTGCCAAACGAGCCAGTCGCGTTCAGTTATTGCACACCTGTTTGAGCGTCACACACATGGACAAAATCACCGGTACGTCGTTATCTTGCGTCCTCACTTTCTCTGTTTATTTTTGGAATCCTTCCGTGTTGTAAATCCTCCTCAATGCTTTATTCGAAGGCTGAAAATCTTACACCAGCTGTCCTTTTCCTGAAGTCTCTGGCAGAGTCGGCAGATCGGTTTTAAGAGCTTTTGGTCCATGCTGTTTGAGCGAGGCTACGCTGAGCAACGCCCTGCGTTCGGCCTCTCTTGAGTTTGGTCAATAGTTTTGGACCAGTAGGGACATATGCTGGCGAAAGCATTTGCTAATTCGCTGCCCAAAAGTCCAGAAATGACAGCTGGACTTTATATGTCCTAAGCTTACAAGCCTTATGGTATAACATTTTTTTTTTATTTAGTATCACCAACTAGATCACAGGGCTTGAGTCTGGGCAGTATGTCGGTTTCTGTTTTACCACACATTTATTTTTAATGAAAAAGTTCCTGGGCTCTGGGTATTTTATTTTTTTTTCTTTTCTTGCCTGGTTCAGTCAGGCCATAGTTTAGATTTTTCTATTCGCGGTCAACTTTATCACTGGCTTTACCAAGGTGTTTCATTTTATGTATGGATATATGTATTTATTTAATTAATTTTGATAAAAATGAATAATAAAATGCAACCATATTGTTAAATTCCTTTTTTTCCATTTATTAGAGAATAAATGTGCAAAAAGCCTCTTCATTTTTTGAAATAGTCCACAAAAATATTTTTTGTGTGTGTTTTTAGAAGTATTAAGCACATTACTTTTTCATAGTTTTGTACTTAAGTGTTTATTTAATAATTTATTTTATTTACTTTTTAATTAATTAAATAATAAATTTATTTATTTATTAATTTATTTATTGTTATTATTATTTTTTTTTACAAAAACAGTTTTGGAACTGCTTTGGAATTGTGTGGGAACGATGATCAATTGAATGACACACAACTTAATTTACTTCATTCCAGGGGAAACAGCTGGATAAGAAGGAGGCAGAGCTGAAGGCGCTAGAGGCTTTTTACAAGGAACAGATCACACAACTAGAGAAGAAGGTTGGTGTCTTCCTGTCAGTTTAACCCAATTTATCCCTGATATTGGACATTTCATTAATTTTTTTTTTTAAATGTGTTAAATACAAATGAGGTTGAAATAGCTCATAGATACAAATGCTTTTAGTGGGTAAATGCTCAAATACCATAGTACAGCATCTGTGGCATTTCTTGGAAAATCTTTGAAATGTCTGGCTTCTAAGTTCTCTCTTCCCATATAATTTTGACACAACCAATAATTTTCGAGAAATAAATGTTATGATGCATAGCATCAAGAAAAAATATGCATAAGCAGAATGCAGCCTCGAGATCAGTGGGTGGTTAAGAACTTGATTCCAAGCTGTTCGTTTTTCTGCTTCACGCAAGGCTATAGTTGTGGAAGAAGAGACGCCTCTCGTCCCCTGTTTGTACACAACTCTCGTTACGCCATAATATTTGAGGATGAAAGCACCGGTTATTCTCTACTGCGGCGTTCAGTCACTTTCAGAGAGAGATGATGCCCAAACGGGCCATTTTCCACTGCCCTACCTTCAGCCATCTATCCTTTGTAAATGACTGGGCAGAGATCATAATGGTTCATATGGCACAGAAGTGGGAATCTCAAGTGCATTGGCTCCATTTGGATGGGCAGCAATGCTGACTGCCTTTATCCACTGGGTTCACACCTTGATTGACCCTCATTGGTGTAAAAAAAAAAAAAAATGAATAAAGTTACGTTAAATGGAAAGGGCTTGCTCGGCGTGGCGAGGGGCAATGGTGCAGAAAGTGCTTTAGCCAAAGCCTCAAAACCATTCAGCTATTGGCAAATGAAGTCAGAGTCGCTCTCCAAGATTTGTGATTCTCTTTAGTCCCCCCTCTTGTTCGTTTTCTCTCTTTTGCCCTCCCTCTACCATTTTTTTCCTACGCTCGCTCTCTCTGAGGTCTTATCGACTGCATGCAGCAGGCAAAAAAGTGAGATTTGCTGCTTTCCCCTCTTTACCAACATGCTGTAGGAAAGCGGCCCAGCGTGTAACAGTGGCCGTGTTGTATGGAAGTGGGTGTCCATTAAAATGGCTTTTTTTTTCTGGGAGGTTGGGTTACCTTATTTCACAGAATGCAAAGCAAAATTCGAACAACCCCAAAGAAACTTCAAAACCTATGAGTGTAATAAATTAAAATTAATTTTGTTAACTTGGTGGAGTCACTTTATTTCCCATAATGCAAAGCTATATTTGAAGAATCTCTGAATAAACAGCATTGTAACCTAGTCGCTTTGTAACATCAGTACTTTCACTGAAACTTTTAAACAAATTTGACAGTCTATGGTTGTTAAATCACTTTATTTCCCAGAATGCTCAGAAATATTTGAAGAACTGCTGCCAATGACTTTATTTGGTTGTGGTTAAGAGCATTTTTCAAAATTCAAAATAATATTTGAGTAAAATGCGTTTATGAAACATTGTGACATAGGCATACAAAACTAAAAATAGTAAAAAAAAATGAGGAACAAATATTTATTATGTTAAAAAAACCTATTATCACTAGGGCTGGGATATATCGCATGGGATAATAATACGCATCTCGTCAGTGAAGCTGGTTCTTGATTAGCGGTAAATCTCCATCACCTATTTTCAGCGGCAGTTAATACACAGAGCCGTAAATCACTGGCAAGCTACGCAATGTCACGCTCAGTATCGCAAGTAAGTTACCTGCGATACTGAACGCGACCTACGGCTCTGTTTATTACTTGGCGCTCGGCTTGAAAACAGGCGATGAAGATTACTGCACCTAGGGCTGCACGATAACAGAAAAAATTATTGTCACAATTATTGTGCTAAAATTTTTTATCACGATTAATAATGACTATTATTCCTTTGATAATGAACTTTTATTAACTTGTGTATTCTTATTGCACTTTACAGCCACAAATAAAAAAAAATAAACAAACATCTTTAGAATGGAGAGTTTTTCTTAGCTGTGAATAAATATAAATATGAAACTGCCTCTTTTATATCAACTAACGATCACACTTCTGCACCTTCCTCATGTTGCTCCAAGTAAAGCCGGTTCTGTAATCAGCGGTAAATTCCATCAGGTGCGTGATCTAACATTGAGCCGCATTCACTACGCAGAGCCGTTATTCACTGATGAGCTGCACAAATTCGGGATCATTATCAGCGCGATTTTGCGCAGCTTGTCAGAGAACAACGACTCTGTCTAGTGCGTAGCGAATTTTCCGCTGATTACAGGCTTTACTGACCGCATTACATATCGCAGCCCTCCGCTATTGGCTTCTACTGCTTCAGAAAGCACTTGCAATCTAGACGCAGTAACATCATAGTGACGCAGTCCAATCCGTAAACTCCGCCCATAAAAAACAGTTTGGTCTTTATACTGTAACATTGCGACGATATTTAATAACTGATCGTGGGCCATAAATATCGTTATCGTGATAAAAAAACTATCAATCGTGCAGCCCTAACTGCACTGAGCTCAAAGTGCTGCAAAGTGCTCTTCCGCCATACATTATAGTTATATTTTTTTATTCTGTGTCAGCATACTTACTCGTGTAACTAGTTGTGTAACGGTCTTCAAATTGGGAAAACATGGAAATGTTTGGTTTCTAAATCCATCCGTTTGTATCCTAAGGAATGAATGGAGCTAAGCTAAAGCTAACATAGTGGCGCTGCATGCTAGAGCGATTAAGCGCACTGAGACGGGAAAGATGCGTATCAACTCGACTAAGTTGAGGAGAGATAGTGGAATTTGGAAAAACAGTGCTGTTTTCCTTTGAATAAGTTTTTAAGGATCTACAGGGACGTGGTTTATTCACACACATGCTCCGAAATACATTTTACAATTCACTCACTTCTATTTTTATTACTCGGATTCAAATGTGAGGGAAAAGCTCACTCTTTAAAGCACTGTTAAGTCCCCTTGTAATACTTGGAAAACTGCTTTCAAAAAACGTTATAACCTATTTGCCTAAGAATATTAGATTAAGTTGTCGCCAGTAGTTTAGTCACATTATTTTCCGGAAAGCAAAGCCTTATTTGAAGAATATCTGATGAAGAAACATTGTGGTCTAGTTGCATAACATCATTAAACTAATTGGATTGACTAAAGTGTTTGAGTCGCCTTAATATTAAAATTTGCTGTGCATTTTAGGAAAGTCAGGCAAATGTATTTGACATTTCTAAAGAAATAGGTCACAGAGCTTTTTTTTTTTTAGTAGATTCTTTAAATACTGCTGTGCATTTCTGGGATCAATCTCTCATTGGGAAACATTGTAACATAACAATATTGCGTTGACTCACCATATTTCAGCAATATTTAAAGGATGACTGTCAAGGAAACATTTCATCCTAGGTTGCGTAGTAACACCAAATGAATTTAGTTGACTGACTGAGATTCTCCAAATATTACTGTGCATTCTGGGAAATATGGTGCCTCTACCACAGCAAAGAAACATTATAATCTAGTTAAGCAGAAACGTCAAACAAATTTGGTTGAATACAGTGTTTGGAGCAAAACATATCGCATGGCCTTTCCTCAATTAATATTTATGCAAGGTGTCGTTTTTATATTCTGTGACTAAAGAAAGGCGCATTAGATGCAATATTTGTATTCTCTCTATCAAAGGCTGTATTCAGAACAAGAGAATAACCCAGCCACCTTGACAGCTTTAGAGAGATAATTCCTCTCTATTTGACTCCCTTTCTTTGTTCAGCTCCTCTTGCTTTGTTCATATAAGCTGTACTAAGAGGGTTGCTCACTCACTGGCTTGAAGAATTGCCTTTTTGTTTATTCACTTTGGGCCCAGTGGTTCGGGGGAAGGAGATGGAGATGAATGTTTTTGGTACATGCTTCATTATGGTGCGAAAACAAAGGATTGCAAAGGGAAATATTAACACCGGGACAGCATCCATGGTGGCTTTGCCGGGCTGATAATTTAACGCTTGTGTCTCTCAAAAGAAGGGATTTGTTCCATGGTGTACAGTTGACGGTGTTCGCACGCAGCAGATTTACACCCCACTGTCTTTCAGACTTAATTCACGTTTTATTTTGAGCCGAAGAGAAGATTTATAATACACTTCCAAGCGGCGTTTTCCATTTGTCAGTTTATATTAAATCTATGTTACTGATATTTTGCTGGACGTTAACTAGTCCTAGTATGGGAACTGGGAAGGCGTGATGTGAAAACTGTTCATTTTGAATGAATGCAGAGCTGTGTAGAAATTAGAGCACATGATCGGATGATGCATTCTGGGAAGTGAAAGGTTTTTCTGTCCACTCTGCCATTTGTTCTTATTTTTGCCATTGAAGCATGCATGGCCATTTTAACTTAAATGTGTCAAGACTTCCAGTCTAATCTATTTTCAGCTGTACAAAACTGATTGTTGTGCAATTTTCTATTGCAAGTTGGTATTTCATATTGTATTATTTTAATGTATTGCTGTAGTTATGAACAGACTGGTTTGTAGCACAAACTTATTTCTTATTCTTCTGGTTATTTTTAGAGTGGCTAATGAATTTTTCACACAAAAGAGCCTTCTTCCACATTGTCCATCCAGCCCTTTGTCTGTTGTTATATCTGTTACTGTGTCCATCTATCATTCTTTATATGATTATTGTTCTGTCATTCCTTCTACTGTACTGTCTGTCTATTAGGGGTGGCACGGTTCATGAAAAAAAACCGAACCGTTCGGTACGCGTGTCTCGGTTCGGTACATGCATACGTAGCGCGGTTCGACGGTTCATGACATGCGCAATGTAGCCTCTTGCCCCGTATGTGATGTCAGTGTGTTTCCCTTTCGCGCGAAAGAATTGAGGTGTCTACGGTGTGGAGTGAGTGCTGCAGGTCACAATACTGT
>JAUCMT010000054.1:15218626-15228807 GCA_032357475.1 Enteromius thamalakanensis
TGTTGTTTTGTGTTCATTAAATGTCAAGTTTGTATTGCATCTCTGGCTCCGAGTTCTCTCTGCTCACAAGGAAGCGCAGGCGCGAGTATTATCAGCTGGCCTTCGTTACAGTTTCTTATGCTTTCTATAAATTAGCGCAGTTTTAGATGTAAAAAGTCAGAAGTAACATACTGTATTTCATGTTTTCTTAAAGTATTGCATCATTTTTGAAGTCGCACAATAATACGTGACTTCTCACATAAGTAACATGCATTATGTTTATTCAAAGGTTTACTGACAAATGCAAGTGTGAAAACCTCCCTGCTGTCGTCACACATCTGCATAATGAGCAAAATCAGCTTGAGATAGTCAATAGCTGCTAAGTTCAAACAAAGTATCTGTGCCATCAAGATATAATATATATAAAACCTGCACTACAACGCCTACTTCTGATTTCTGATGTTCCCGGTAGATCTTGTCCACTCTTTCATCATAAACTTTCAGATGTTGCTGTGTAAATACTGCTCTAGAGTAACACTTAATACGTGACACTGATTATTTAGATGGTGTTTTACTGTTATATAACAAGAACAGTTGTTGTTATTTTACCATAAAGGCATTAACCGTTGTCAGCAAATTTACTAACACCCCATAAAACATCGCTGACAACTGCAGCTCTCGCTCTAAATTAACTTAGCATTACTCATATGTTTGGATTACATCTCTAAGAGCCTCATTTTAGTTCCCAGAGCAATAAGTCACAGGTTGGTAGTTTCATTGCCTGCCTGTTCCAATGATATCAGAGCAGTCCTGTCAGATTGGCCTGTTAAGTGGGCTTTTGCTTCTAATGCCCCTCTTATTGCCTTCATCACCATGCTACAGTGGCTTTATTTGCTCTGCTAAACTTGCACATGGTCTTTTAATGGCAGCAGAATTGATTATTAACTGCTGTGACCACTGAAGGTTTTCCAGAGCTCGGGTGCAGAGGATTGTCCACCATGTGCTGTAGAGCTGAGGTGAGTCATATATCGTCATACACTCTGGTGGCTTGTTATAATTTAGAAGAGCCTAGTGCATTGGCAGCTGAAAGGTTGTGGGTTCAACCTGGAAGTCAATAAATTATTATCATGACCAGGAAAATGATCAGGACATTTGGTCATCCAAGAGAGCATTCATAACCAGTTTTATGCCTGTAATATGAGATTTGTAATAGGAAATTTACTGAAATGTGAGTAAATCAAAGGATTTTTGGATTGTAAAAAGTAAGCTTTCCACACCAGGATCTTCTCTATGCTAAATGCAACATTGTTGCTTCAGCTCAGAATGGTAAATGAGCTCTAAAATCTCTTAATAGCGTTACAAATAACTTTTTCTTTAACTGTATGACTGGAATAAACAAACTATATGATAGTTTCAAACCAAATGTAGTACTTAGACAGAACCCAATTTGGAAAACAATGAATGGGTTATTAGGTTTGAATGGATAAAATTCCCGAAATAAGTTCTGGGACAAGTTCAAGATATTTTCAGGCTTTACTCTACAAGACAAAAAACATTGGTATTACCCCACTTTAGTTTTTTTCTGATCTAACCTAAATTTTACACCTTGTAGACTTTATTTTGATAGTCCAATTGAGACATCCTATTAACTAGTAAGTAACTTTGCAATTTCACGTCAACAAGCATTTGTATTAGTAGACTGTCTGCTAATGTCTTGTATACAACTACAGAGAAAATTTGCAAGTGAATGCCAACTCATTCTATTAACCCTAAACCTACCCGGACAGTCAACTCTTATTAGACATGTCCAGTAGTTGCAAATTAATGAGAACTAGTTGACATGTAGTTACACAGTTACTTATAGTTGGTAGAATGTCTAAAGTGGACTATCAAAATAAGTGCATGTTTTTACAATAACAAATTTTCGGGAGGAGTGTTGGACGAATTAAGCACAGCTGGCATTGCATTAGCTAATCAATCTACTCGTTACGAATACCCAATCGAATCCTTCCTAATCACTATAAATAACCTCGTTTCCCTTTCATTCGCATCTCGCCTTTGCAAACCCTCCCCCTCCCCATCTCCTCCTTCTAGCACCAGAACTTCCTCTCGGGGGGCAGTCGGAGATCGAGCTGGATGCTCGCTCCTTGGACAGCACGCCAAAATTGCTTTTTGCTCGCGAACTCATGCTTTTTAAGCGTGAACTTGTGAAAGTGTAACCTAGATTTTAAGTAAAGACTGATAGCCAACTCATGAGACTGCAATGTAGTTTGTTTATAGTTGAATCCAAAAAATAAAACGGATTACCCTTGACTAACTGCTAGTTGGTCAGACTAACTCTTAAGACACTGTCTTAACATGAGGGCTAAAGTTTATGCAACTCTCCCCTGATGATTTGGGTTCAGACATCAAAATTCATAAAAAGTTGAGTTCATTTGTAAAGCTTATCATGATGAATAAGTGCAAGGATCATAAACGTTTATCGGCCACAAAATGTATTTTCTGCAATTACCCAAAGTGACTGAACAGTAAAAAACATACCACATACCACATTTCAGGTGGTAGCCTACTGTAAAGCAGTATTTACACTGTAAAATCTGAAAGGTGAACCCTTGGCTCTAATGTTATAGATAGAACAAAACCCACCTCCTTTGGGGATTGTAAGAGCAAAAAATTTATAAAAAAATAAATTATACGTTTTAGTGCAGGTTTTATTCTACATCTAAGTAAACTTTCGGTATCCCATGAGTGCGTCATTAAGAAGAAGTCTTGGCCAAATATCAAAACGCTAGCCTATATATATTTGCCATAGCTTTACGAATGTGTGGAGGATCAATTCATCTTAACTTAATGCGAGATTACTAAAAAGGTTTGTAGCTTGTAGATAGTTTCTCCTCAAAGAACTTAGAAACTTTATGTCTGAACTTCATAAAAGCAATGAATTCAGTCCCACGTTAACATCTTATGGCACCTGGTGTAATAGGATGTTTGACAGGCAGGTTTCAATTAGCGTGACTGCACGTCTTGTATCTTTTAATAGGAAATCCGCCGCTGCTGTGCTGTGAGGGAGAAAGCTCCAGTGCCTCTCTGCTGCATCTTAATAAATATATAAAAAACTAGAGAAGAAGAACTGGGTTTCCACAGCAACTGGCACCTGAGTAACAGCGGAGACCAGCTTGAAGGCATCAGGTTAGAAAATGACATCTTTGCATCCTGACGTGTCCGCATTGATCCCGTGTCATACCCAATTACAGCGCGTGCTGTCGTACAGGCGTTTGCTATTCAGCACAAGAGCGCTTCTCAAACGACCGCAGGCTGTCGCACTTTTCCTCAGACGTCTCAGGAAGTGGATTTAATGAATGCCTGCCCCCACCTCGCTTCTTTAGCAATTTTCCATGCATTTCTCGTGTTTACCTCAGCGACAAAACGCATTCGCTTGGAATTCGGAAGCGTCGCTATGATTGGCAGCGTGCAATACTGAGAAGTCTCTCAGTAATCTTATACAACGCATTTATCTTTCATCGTCACAGGGAAATGATCAATACTCCCTCCAAATCCTATTTCAACACTTTGAGGGTTATTTTTCATGTTTCATGCCTGATTTGGTATATTTATAATCAAAGTTTGTTAGGAATCAATATTCTTTTCTTCTGAGAGAAAAGTGGAATATAGTCTATACCAGAACCTCTCTTGAGGGTTCACTGCAAGCTTTCACTCTTACGTTGACTATGTTGTCCCAATGGATGCACTTGTTTCTAACAGCAGCCGGCATTGAAGTGCTCTACAGAACATCTTTGATCCACTTGCAAACACTGGGCGTACCTCAAATACGGACCTGACGGAAACAACCCGTAAAATCTCAGGTAGGTGCTTGATTCTGCCTGAAATGTGTACTTAGCCCTTGCGTGTCGGTGAGATACGTTTGAGCACCACACAGTCAGCTCCTCTTTTACTCAGCCTCTTTCAACTGCCTGAACCCATTTTCTGCTTGTTTCGTTCCAGAGTCTCCTCACCGGGGGGAACACGGCCGACAATAGGCCCTAATTAAAGCATGCTGTGGGCTGACAGAACCCATTCTTCTCGACTGTGTCCCGTTTAAACTGGGCCTCCCTTCCTATGCCATCCACACCCACCTTACTTCACTAATTTCAAGTAGAACCGTGAAGGCTTAATGGAAGACCTTGGATGACAGGAAGCAAATGCAACCTGGTGGGTCTCTCGGGTAGTTTCTTTTTTGCTCCTGTGTAGTTAGTTTAATCTCAAATATCGCTATTTGTGATTTAGAGGGGTGGTCCAATTGCATTCACAAACCAGAACTGGTTTTCCAACCATTCTTGTTATCAGTTTGCATGTCTCTAAATCAAATGCAGTAAAATAATCCTTGATAGCTGGGGAAAAAGATTGCATTTCCATCACGCAACATGTATTCATTTTTGTCAGGCCGTATTTCACGAGCAAAACAAGCAGCTGGATTTGGAAACTCAGTTTGTAATCAAACTGTACAAAACAAACATCTTATACTTAATGAAAAGAGTGGGAGGGATGCCAGCTAGACCATTACCAAACCTCTGCCGAAGCTCTTACAAGTACTTCACAAAATGGTCTGACAGATGGGCTACAGCTCAATACCAACCCACAAAGCCATCTTAGTTGGTGTGGTCAGGCACAAACCCCACTGCATAAACAATGTGATGATCAAAGCCAGACCACATCAAATATCTAAGCCTGTTGTCAGGTGGTGGCCAAATGTCCAGTCCATGGATATTACCTAATGGACACTTCCTCCACCTCAAACCTGGGAGGAATTCCAGCAGCTTTAGCTATGCTGTGACTCGGGGGTAATGCAGGGAATGTGGAGGAATATATATATATTCTGTCTATCTATCTGTCTGTCTGCCTGTCATGTATGCAATTTTATTTGATGTTTTTACAGTCTCTTTTTTCATTTTTTATTAAACCTAGCTAACCTATCTTAAGAAACCCAACTGCAAATTGAGATGAATTGTAATACAATGAAAAAACATGATTTTTTTAGGAATCTATCTATCTTGCTTTCTTTAATAACAGAAGAACAATTTCTGAAGCATGTTTCGTAGAAAGAAAAAAATGTGGTTTTGCCACAAAGACTAAGAGTGAGGAAACCGTGTTAATAAAGCTGTCAGAGCTCTAAAGAAACCATCAAAACTTTAGTAATTAGACATGGTGGAAGCTTGTTCTTAGATGTTATTTGATTTTTTTTATTACTGTTATTATCTTTTGTCAATGACAGATTTGTTTTTGTATTCTGGTAGATCGAAGGTCAATAAATGCATACTTGTTGAATCCAGGGAGAGATATTAGCACAGCTTGGTGTGTTCTGATCAACACAGACCCAAGAGTACAAGTGAGGCTGGATATGTCTGGAAACTCACTGCAGGACAACTAGAAATCCAGCCTTCCTTGCACTAGTATTATAACAGCTTGAGACTGTGTATCTACAGTATACACTGGTAAAGCTCATTTCAAACGTTCAGAGTTGCTGGAAAATGACCCGGCACCTCCTGGTAACTCTTCACATGAATGAAAACATCTGTCAGAGCCTTCTTGCTGTGCAGAGACAGAAAATCGCCTGTAGGGTTTTTCTAAAGGCCTTAAGGCTAGATATTTAGACAACCAGCATCAACACGCTGTTCCACAGATGTAGTTTACTTCGGAGGCCTTCAAAACATCGCTTGAGTAATGAATGCACGAAAATGTTGAACCTGTGGCTGCCCTCGTTTGATATCTTTGAAGACTTTAGTCAATAAATAACTTCCCTAGGGTAGATCATCAGAGCTTTTGGAAGATACCCGCAAGTGTTCTAAAACCTAGGAGCTGCCTTAGACAGCTTCATGAAAATGCTATTCCAGAAGATAGACCTTCCAAATTAGACCAAAATCTAAAGCAGCATGGCATTTGCAATGCTAAAATTCTAAATAACTGAATTTTAAGATAAAATTCAATAAAACCTAACTTCCTGTGATGCAAAGCATCATTAATCCAGACTGCTATGTCACGATCCTTCATGTTAATACTGATTTGGTGCTCTAGAAGCTTGTCTTATTACCAACGCTGAAAACAAAGAACATGATGACAAGCCGGACTCAATCTTGTAACTTACACAGTAACGCAACCTGTGTCAGACCACATACAAGTCACAAGTTTAACCTCATTGTCTTATGTTTTGAATTTATAAAGACCTAAACATTGCCATTTTACAAGAGACTGAAACACTTCTCTTGTGACAACATATGACCTATTGATTCGATATGTATGGCTCAGTGATTTCCATTTCCTGTGCGTTTCTCAATGACATTGTGCTCTCAATCAAAGGACTGTGAACTGTTAGATCAGAGCCAAATATTCTGGTTAAATGGAGCATAATGAATAGCAATGTTCTGACAGGTCGCTTGTTGCTGTGAGCAGGTCAGTGAAGAAGATGTGTGAGGGCGGATTAGTTTACAGAAAACTGTTATTTGATTGGTTAAGTACTTTGAAGAAATTAGATTTTAGGAACACGCACACACAGACATGCTATGCTAACAAATGCAGGAAATGTAAAGCATTTATTAAATCTACATGCATATCATGTACATTACTTTGTTTTTTCTTTCTGTAATTTATGCAATAATTCAGTTAATTTAAGTAGATGCCTGTATTGTATTTGATGAAAAATGCAGTAAAACAATATTATTGGGAAATAATATTGATTATTTATTTCTGCGATGACAAAGTTGTTATTAAATATTACAATAGTACAAATTTACAAGAAAGAAAACTGTTTTCTGTTTTAATATTTATTAAAATGTAATTTATAAAAATGTAAATCATGACAATATGCAGATTTTGAGATCAAGAATCATTTCTTATTATTATCAATGCTGAAAAAAGCTTAATATAATAACATAGTAAACAGCTTAATTTATCTGTGAATATCGTGATGTATTTAGTTCAAAAATGGGTTATTTATTTGATACAGAATTCTTCTGTATCACTGTAAATGTTATTTGGTAAATTTGATGCATACTTACAAAAACTTACTATGTAATAGTTTAAATGTGAAGTGTGGGACGCTTTAAATAAAATTGTCTTTACAAAAATAAATGTATTCAAATATTTTATATATGATATATTTATATATTATTATATAATAAATAAATGTAATATATATCTTATATTCTATCTTAAGCTGGCCAGTTATACAAGCCATCTAGACAAGAAATCAGTCAATAGTTATGAAAAAAAAGGATTCTGCATTACACATATTCTCATCTGCTGCTTTATTCGCTTCATGATATTTTATATCTTCCATTCTTTCTGTTTCTTTTTTTTTTTAGTCTGTTTCTCTGTGCTGGCGTACAGCTCAGTTACACATGCTTCACCTGGTACTTCAACAGCAGTCGGCTCTCATGTGAAGTACCTCTGTCATTTGTGTGTGTGTGTGTGTGTGTGTGTGTCAGGCCCACTGCCTGAGTCCAGGCTGTGTGTATGCCTAGTCACACCTACTCTCGGTGGACTGAGAACCCCATCAAATTCTGTCTTTCTCATCTCATCTATTCATCGTTCTCATCTCCTCAGAGCCTATTCTCTGTGTTAATCCGTAGTAGAGGAGGGAAACAGAGAATGAATGAATCACATTATCTATCAAGGCCATCGTGTAGGTCATTACTTTACGATAAACTCAAGCCAGTTATGATTACAGGCGGTGCAAATTAAAAGGCTGTCATCCAAACCATGAAGCCGCCCCATGATGAAGTACCTCAATCTTAAACGTTTGAGACCCTAAAGGAATATTGCAGACTCTTGTCAATATTGTTTACTCTTTATATCATTACAAATCTGTATGACCAGTGCCGCTGCTGGCCAAATGGGTGCCCTAAGCAGAATAGTATTGTTGTTCCCCCTCCCTAAAAAAACCCCCAAAAAAACACCTACTATAAAGGGTAAAAATACAACTGTAACACAACTGTAATACAAATAAAAAAATAAATTGTAATTGCATTGTGTCATCCATAAATTTTAACTGTAGCCTTAGACAGTTTACTGTGATAAATCCATGGTTGAGTTTGGTAAGGGTTGTGATGTCCACGTCCAAGAAATTGAAAAGACTGTAGCAGTACTATTGCAAATAGGTGGACAAAATTGGATATTTGAATTTCCAGGCATTTCATGTAAATTATTTATTTTGTATTACATTATTTTACAGTGTTATTCAATGAAAACATAATTAAACCATATAGGCCTACCAAATACTACCTTGTTGTTTTTATAGAATACAAGTCATGGAAACTGTTAGAAGAGTTGGTGGTGGTGGTGAAATTATTAATGACAATAAAAGACAGTAGCCTACAACGTCAACAGTCAAATATGTTTCACTGGACAGTGAACGTATGGCCGAAAATATGATGCACTGCCTTCATCTCGTTTTTTTTTTTTCTGCACCGGGTTGCGCTGCTGCCTTTTCCCTGATATAAACTGGTTGTCCATCAATTCATTATTTATATTTAGCCGTAAACATAAGGTGAGAATGCGCGCGGACGCAGATGTGGGAATCTCGCACATGTACTGCACCGTGTTTATCATAAAATACATTTTTATAATTATATTTAGCATATATAATGTGCATGTTTTTTTTATGCTCCCCTAGGAGCTGGTGTCCTATGCAGACTGCGTACTCTGTGTATAGGGAGCGGCAGTACTGTGTGACTTTTCCACTTTTAATATTTTTTTCTCCAAAACAACAACAAAAAAAATCATAAAATTACAATTATAGTACTTTTATTGTGCTTTTTCATTTTTGATGCTTAGACAAATAGTTTAGCCAATATTTTAATTAAATTTTTAATTTGCAGAGTTCATCAAAAGATAACTATCCTCTTCAGTGAATGGGTGCCGTTAAAATAGTCCATAAAACTGATAAAAACAAAACAATAATTTACAAGTTATCCACGTAACTCCAGTTCATCAATTAACATTTTGTAAAGTGAAAAGCTTCACAAGAAATACAGGCAGATTTTCACTTTACAAGACATTAATTGATGGACTGGAGTCGTGTGGATTAATTGTGGATTATTGCGATGTTTTTATCAGCTGTTTGAAATTCTGATGGCACCCATTCACTGCAGAGGATTATTTGGTGAGCAAGTAATAATACATTTTTCCACATATATTCCAATAAAGAAACATACTCATCTACATCTTGGATGGGCCAAGGGTGAACTAATTTAACTTTTCTTTATATAGTTGTGTAGCTGATGGGGATTTTTAGGATTTTTAGTGCTAACTTTTGTGTCTTTAATGATAAAGAATTTGAGTTTTTCAAAAATATACCTTGAAATTCCTTAACTATGTAAACATTAACAGAGTGAAATTCTTCATTATGAGTGCCGGTTTTTAAAACAAAATATCACTCTGACTATTAAAACAATTTTTAGCAGTGCCAGGAAGCATGTGTTTCATTGAGAGTACTTTACACTCTAAAGGGAGCTTATTAAATTAGCTAATGGAAAACATTGCACCGAGGATTTCATATGAAGAGCTGTTTCAGTCATAGGAGGCAAGGGATTGTGTCCATGTGTGATAGATTTCAATTTTGAATGTGCTTCAAGTGCAAGGAAAAGGTTGTTGAGTTTGCTTGTCTATGTCTAAACATTGAAACAAGATGTGCTCAAATATGTCTCAGATTTCAGAAGTGATCTGATGGGAAAACATTTGGATGAGCCATGTATAACAACTGTAAACAGTTCTGATAGATAATATGCACAACATGGCATCTGAATACATTATAAGGGCAAGAGGTAGATTAATTATTATTTAAAATAAATTAATATTTTGATTCAGCGAGGAATCATTCGATTGATCAAAAGTTACAGTGAAAACTAGCCTGGGCCCACCATACTTCATTTGACGCTACATTCTTTTTGCGAGCAAAGTTATGCTGCATATGAAATCGCATACTGCTTAAGTAGGTACTACATTGAAAATTTAACGTACTACTCATTTACCCGTTAAAAAGTATGTTCTATATAGTATGAATGGGGGTAGAAGGAATGGAATTCGGACGTACTACATCCGCCATATTGATGTTGTCACGTGTCATGCGTAGTTACAACAGCGCGACAATTTAAACTTTCAATAAGTCATCCGTTTATTTAGAGTGTGTTAAACAAGTGTAATTTAATCAC
>JAUCMT010000054.1:15228907-15240457 GCA_032357475.1 Enteromius thamalakanensis
AATAAGTCATCCGTTTATTTAGAGTGTGTTAAACAAGTGTAATTTAATCACAACAAACAACGTTTTTTTCCTGAGGTATTTGAAATGAACTTTCAGCCATTTTTCAAATATCTCTCCCGGAGCCTTAATGGGATAGGAAAGTGTTCATGGTATCCTTACATAATTCGGGCAGAAGCAGTAGGTCACAGTGATGCACGGGTTGACACGAAATGGGCAGGTGCCAGCGGTTACGAGTCATCCAAAAATATTTTTAAGGATATTGGGTCGTGGTCGGTCGGGTCGTTTGAAATAAAGATGCCAATTAAACCTTGGTAATTTCTATAGTACTAGACACAGTTTTCTATGAAATACATTGGCCTAAACTTTATTGGTTAAATTACTGGTGCGAAGATGACGCACAAGCTTAGTCTGCGTGTAAAGATGGAGGCGGCAAGAGAAAAGATGAAGACTGGGTAGTGGAAGCTCTGCAAATACACAATAAAAAGAGCAAAGTGTGGGAGACATTTGCTGAAATAATGAAAGATGATGACCAAAGTGCTTGCTTTGTCGTGTGTAGGCTACCTTTTGAATGCTGAGCGTTATTAACTGTTGAATAAATGTTGACACGGGACAAAATTCCCCATTTCCCAACACGCTGAACTGAGTATCACGCCTTTGTATCATTTTAATAAGTTACTTTTAAACGCACATAGCTCAGTAATGTCAGTTTTATGTTGGGAATTCGTCGGGGTACTGGATAAACACATGCAGCATCTTAATTAAGAAAATTAAACTAAATAAATAAATACATCAAGCCTTTATTACATTTATTAATGTTATATCAGCATTCAGAAAAAGAGCAGTTTCTTCAAGCAGGGTCGAAACATATCGCACTCATCAGTGATATGCATCTAGTCAGCTGAAATGGAAAATGATGGGTCGCCTCAAGAATTGCCTGCTCTCGCCACGCGCACAACGAGTTCAGAGCGCAGCAGGTCAGCGAGCGCACCATTTGAAAAATGCGGATCAGGAAGCGGGTCGGGTACAATATTTTCTCTTTTTTTTGCGGCCCGAGTTGTGGGCAGGTTAGTTGACAACGTCGGTCGGGTTCGGGTTGTTTACACATTGACCCGCGCATCACTGGTAGGTCATCCGGGTACTTCTTACCTACTGAATTTCGAAAGCTATTAATTCGGGACATACTACTCGCCTCGCATGCTGTTGATTTCTAACGCATCATTAGTCTCGCCAAGCTGCCGTTTTAGAGCATTTCAGTTTCCAAAAAGATGGGAACCAATGAGAATCTTCAAAAACTTAAAAATATTAAGCAGTTTTCAACATCACAATACAAATAGGATAACGTGAAATAAAATCAGCGTATTATAAGGAATTTAGAAATGCTGCTAAAAAATTCAGCTTTGCTGCACAGGAATAAATTACATTTTGTCTTTGAAATGAATTGCATTACATACATTTACATACTTTTCTGCTGATTTGTAGTATATGAAGTTGTTTACATGTATGACACTGTAACACTAGTTAATGATAAACATTCATCTTTGAGTAAATGTGTTATGAAAAAGGTAAATATAAGTAGTTAGAAGATGACTGAAACCGTTTAGAAAATGTCTGCAGAGACAAAAACTAATGCGGCTATAGCATGGCATCATTTATCCACTGCGATTGGTTTTCTTGGAGATTTATTTGTTGACAAGTGAACAACTGCAATGCAGTCGGTAACCAGTTTGTTTCATCGTACGTCATCAACTGTGTACTCCTATACGATCTAAAGATGAAGATTCCAAGTGTCTAAATCATGTATACTACAATCAGGTTTTCTGTCTTGAATATGTAATCAATGAAATGAATATCTAATTTGCATACATGGACCGCCGCTGGTGACATGCATTAGCCAGGGTACGCTGGGAGAAATCGACCTGCCGTTCAAATGTGTTTTATCACCTCTTTCATCACATTACTCAGCAAAAGCGATGTCCGTTGACGCTCTTCAGGAGCCGAGCGGCATTCCCCGTCTCCATTGCTCCCCGGGATAAAGAGATTGCCCTCCTTCTAATGGAATTACAGAGCTGGAGAACATTGAGACAGAGAAGAGAGAGAACTGCGGAAAGGACAGGCCGGTTAACCTTCTCATCTCGAGACCAGACGAGGAGCTCACAGCCTTAATCCCTCCATAGTCCTGTGGATTAGGCCGTCCTCTTATCACGGCTTTAATGCGGTGAGCTGCATTGTCATCTCCCTTTCTTTGCTGCATAATTATCCCTGCTAGCAGCTTCCAGACTCATTATTTTTATCATGCCACTTCCTGTACGGCCAGTGGGGGGGCCAGTGATTCAGGCCCCTATCAAAGACGTTTTAGATCTGTTCCTTACAATGAGACACTTGCAGTTCCACACAAAATGTCATGTTTATTGGCTTATCATTTGCTCACCTCAACTTGCCAGACTTACTCTCTTCCGTGGAGCGCAACAGGTAAACGTGTGAGCTGGTTTTCTAGATCCCTCCGTATGGCCCGGCCATGCGCTCTGTTTACTTGTTTAGCGTAGCAGACCTGAAGGAGGCTCGAGCCGCGATGCCGTCGCAGATGAAAGCCGCTGTCTGGGGAACGCTGTCATTGAGGTGAATGACAGATTCACTCCTCCATACTGTCACAGCTGACAGGGATTCATCCCTCCCAAATAAAAGCTTTCAGGAGCTCCATTGTTTGTTACATCATTTCTTTTTTTCGCCCACACAGGCGCACAGTCACAAATAATTCATGGTTTGTTTTGTTTTATTATGTCATGCTCTGAACAACTTGAATTAGAGCTCTCTTACAAATGGGAAATATTTACATAAAAACAATAATCTTTGTTCAACTTGCCAGCGTGGCCCAGCCCTTCCAGATTTGAGCAACTTTGTATCTTACTCTATTCTGCTTCCTTATTTTGGTATCTTTTCCCCTCTCTATATCTCTCTTTCATTTTTTTTAACAAGAAAACGGATTTACAGTATATCAAAAGCACATAACAGATCATCAACTTTTGAAACCTGTCGAGACATTTTTTTGTTTCTTATTTTTGCAAAAAAAAAAAGTTTTTTCCCCCCAAGTTTTCATTATTGTAATAGGATCAATGAATAAGTGTAATGAAAAAAATTTATAAACTATTTAGAAATCATTTATATATGTGTGTGTGTGTGTATGTGTGATTTTTATATAAAATATTTAGTGCTGGGCAACAGTGTATCTATAAATATATTATGTATATATAAAGACACACACATACAGTATATATTTAAAAAAAAAAATTTACATGTATTTACATTTATATATTTATAATCATATAATTTATATTATAAATAAATATATTAAAAAATAAAAATATGATTTTCTGATATATATAGATGCATGTGTGTTATATATACATAATAAATAGGAGACTATAATATATAGTTATATTACACTTATATATTGTACAAAAATGTTTATTTTGGATGTGATTGATTTGGATTAATAATTTTTCATCACTAATAATATTTTATATGACTACACTAGTACTTCTTTTAATTATTAAAAGCAATTATTATTTTATTTATTATTGTTTAAAAATTAAGCAAAAATTTTACTTTAAACGATTAATTACTGTGATGAGAAATATACATAATTGATATAAATAATATTACAGTGCAAACATCTAAATGGTCTATTTCCCCCTATTTTTGTTTTTTATTTTGGGATATGACCAAAACATTTATTTTTAATTTACATTGAAGTGTAAATGATTGAAGTAAGTTGCAGTGTTTGCAGGCACTTGCTCTGAAATATTGCACAACTGTGCTACCACTCTATATTTTTCACTTACATGTAAGTGGTAAAAGGCCAAAAATAAGTAGCAAAAACTTTACAAAGCTCTGCACACAGTCAGTAAGTGTATGTTTAGGTGTTAGGTGTTAAATGCAGCACTCTCATACTTTCACAAAGCTCTGCTCTATTAAACTAAAGTTACCAGTTCTTCTGTAAGTTTTGGCTGTGCTTTGCTCTAACAAAATTCACAGAAATTTCCGTGGCTTCAGTGGAGCTGGAGAATAAAGCCGAAATACTGTAGAAGTGCCAACTCATGCACATTTTCTATCTTCACAACTCAAAAGTTACCTTCATACCTAGTTTCAGCCAATGTTCTCCCCTCCAACAATAGATGGCAGTCTTGTATCCGTAGTTCTTTGGCTCCGTCTGGGACTCAGTCTGACTTCAGTGTTTCAGTGATTTATGGGTAGTGTGTGCAGGGGACTTCAGGCCTTTTGTTTGTTCTCACAGACAATAGTGAGAGAGGTCACAGCATTGAAGAGCAGGGTTGTGTAAATGCAGCCCCCGTGGGTTTTCAGAGCACAGAATTCTTTTCCAGCATGAAAGACACTATGTATTTTCATAGCATTGAAAAGCAAATGCTTTGTTCTCTTTTATAATATGTTGTTTGCATAAAACACACACTTCCTTTTGGAGACTGATGGATGAAAAACGTGACCTAAGGTGCATGATGAACTGTGACTGCAGCGGTAGGCCATTCAGAATATGCAGACATTCACACATCTTATGTAATGATCGTGAAAGAAAAGATGTGGAATTTTATTGATAAGGTAAAATATGTTAAACTGAGCCTAGAGGACTGAATATTTTTGAAAACACTGATGTTGTCAAAACATTGGCCACATGTTTTTGATAGATGGATGAATAGATGGATGATTCAGAAATAGGCAGGAGGATGAATGAATGAATGAATGAATGAATGAATAAAAGGATGGATGGAAAAAAGGGCTGATGGATGGATCGATAGAAGGATGGGTGCATGCATTCAGGAATAGATTAATGGAAGGATGGATGAATGAATGGCTCTATAGAATGAAAGATAAATGTATGGAAGGATGCATGGATAGGAGGATGTAGAGAAAGATGGACAGAATGATAAATGGATGGAGGGAATCGTAGATAGAAGAATAGATGAATCGATGGATGCTGGAACAGAGATGGCCGGAAAGTTGAATAGATGAATGTAGGGAAAAATGCCACCTGGTCTCATAAAAATATGTACCTCTGTGCACTTTTTGTGAGACACCGGTTTTATGTGCAGTTTAAAAGAGAAATGTCCACTGAGTGGTGCTGAAAGTTAATTCTCTATCATGTTGGAAATATGCCCTACACCAAATTCGACCTTAAACTAAAGTGTTAGCAAATGCATTTGATGACGCAACCGTGCCATTTCAACTTCCTTTTACACAGATTTGAACTGTTTTGTCGAACTGTACTTACACAGGATTCGAACCAGAGCTCTGCTTATATACTGTAGGTGTCAGAGTTTTACTGCTTCTAGTGTTCACTTCTTTTGGAAACTGCAGTGATATGTACTTATTGGTACATACTTCGTGTCTCAATAAAAAGTGCTCCCAGGTACGTTTAGGCCGTGAGACCAGGTAGGATAAATGGATGGATGGATAGATGGATATGTAGAAGAATAGATGGGTGGATACATTAATGAATGGATGGATAGAAGAAAGGGAAAAAAGGATAGAAGATTGGATGAATGGGTGGATGTACAGTATACTAGAAGAATAGTTGGATGAGTGGATGGATGGATGCATGCACAAATAGATAGATGGGTAAAGATAAGGAATACAGCAATATTAACCATACTAAAGGAATGTCATCTATATTTGAGATGTCTTATTCCAGCTTTGACTCTAAATACAAACATATTCCAAACTATTAAACAGGGTGGTTATTACTGTAGTGCCGTGGGAAAAATTGCAGCTTTGAAATTAATTAACTTTAGTATGCAACTGTTTGGTGCTATGTGAATGGACATCTCCAGTGAAACATAAGTGCCAATCACTTCTTTGCACTCCACCAGGCATTCAGTATTGTTGTTGTTTTAATTTATGGATGGACTCACTTTTTCCCGTTGTTTGTTTGTTGTAGTCATGCCAAGACTGGGAGAGGCAGGGTTTTATATAGCGGCGAGTGGTTACCCTTGACTGCTGGCAGGAGCTAATGAGTAACATAAAGCTGTGAATATGAATATTTTTATGGGAAGCTTCACTGCAGACCGCCAACCCTGATTATGACCTCTGTGTTACTTCAACCTCTTAGGAACTAAAGTGACGTGATCCTTTTATTAAACAAAGCAGCGATGGCAATCAAGCAACCACTCAATGTCTTTAAACTCTCTTGTGACTCAGCTGAAGACAACAGCCTGTGCAACGAGTATCTCTGCAACGATTTTTTGTAAGGTTGGTATTTTTGAAATTCGTTTCAAGAAAGGCATTCATTTGGACAAGAACTCAAAATTATATAAGATAAATGTAATTGATAATAATAAACATGTTATTGTAAAAGTAAGCTGTAGAAAAAATCACTAAAATTGATTGTTTTCTTAACTTTGTATAATTCTAAACATTTATAATGGTTTATATTTTTATTATCTTTTTAATGAATCAGTTCACTAACTAGTAAGTGATTCATTCAAAAATCATACTAAAATGAATTTTTCTTAAACTGCACTAGAAAAAAAAACTTATTTTGTGCTCCACAGAATAAAAGAAACCGTTTGAGAGCAACACAAGGTGAGTAAATGATTTTCAGATAAACTGCTCCTGAATTTGACTCCTATTTTTCTGTGAACATACACTGAGACAATTTTTTAGGGGCTTGGATGCACTCACTTGTCTCAGGAGATCTTTAAATTAGGTTAGGAACTCTTATAAGCTCATAAAAACGATCTTCTCCCTGCTTTGTCGGTCTTGACACAGTTGACACAGTTTTCTACTTACAGACGAAACTCGATAGAATGGTGAATTATGTAGACAAGACACCATTTACAGAGGTTAACAAAGGGTTCTCACACAGCTCTGTGCCTGGGAGATCCACTTAAGAGAAATTATTCATCTGTTATGGTAGTAGATCCACAGAAAGGGAGTTACATAGTGTTAAAGCGTTTCATGATATCATAACTTACAGTATTTAAAAGTGAGTCATTGTAATCCAAATAAAGCATGTTTAGTGCCATTTGCTCATTACTATTACAACCATTTGTGTTCTTGAATAATATCTCAAATTATGCAGTTTGTTGAGGAAAGGTGTATTATCTGGCTTTTACCTGGAAAATAATACAATTGGTGAGAAGTTTCATCGACCATGAAACAAACTGGCTTAGTAGGACCATGCAGAATATTTTTTTAAGGTAGGTTCATTTTAATTGGACACCTAGTTACCAGGAAGAACATCCTCAAAAACACCCAGAATATCCATGTCCATTGTGGACGCTGGATCTGAGTATTTTGGCTTTATAAAAAATAGTTTAAGACATCTAATAGTAGCATTTACGCAATATGCTCAGCCGTCATCATGTGACACACTATACCAGCGTGACAGAGTTTTCTTGTATGTCACAGGTGTGGATTTGTGACATTTAAAACCTGGCCTCACGACAAGCAATTAGTCACGCAGGGCTTTCCGAACAGATACTTCTAACTCGATTGCATGTCAAAACCCTATCAATCTGTAAACTGTTAAAACGTCCGTTCGGATGTTGATCAAGTGTTTTGCAGTTTGCAGGTTGTCATTAATACATCAGACAGCATGAATAAACCAGCAAACCCAGCAGCGGCTGGCCTGTGCTGCTTCTGGAACAGCTGGGACTAGAGCCATGAATCATGTCATCCGGTCGGGCTTATGAAAGGAGCTCTGCGTCTGTGTGTGCCGCTCAGACAGACAGAGAGAGCAGAGCGGGCGGTACTAAATCATACAGCTCATCACTCCCAATGCATTTGCCCAGCAAGACACATTCTGGATTTATGGGGTACCAATGCTACTGGTCGCTGATCTGAATACACTGTTTATCTATTTTCACACTGACCGGGGCTGCCTTGTGCTAACCCATTTCATGATGTTTAACCTCAATTGCAGGATTTTGAGAACGAGGAGCTCTGGGAGAGAGGCTATGGGCAAAGGTCACTGAAAGAGGATTGTGGGTCTTCAATGATTTGTCTGTTGTTCTTTTTGTGAAAGAAAGAAAGAAAGAAAGAAAGAAAGAAAGAAAGAAAAGGAAGCACTAACTGAACGTGAATTGACTTTCACATTTCCTTTCGCTCCCATAATGTGATACAATTCCAAAAAATATTTTTTAATCAGTATTTTATTTGTATAGAACAGTTTTATGTGGAAAGCTACATTGTGAATGTGTAAAGACTTAAGTATAACAAATGAATTTACTATAGTGTTGATATAGAGTATAGATTTTTGTTTTATTTTGCACCATTTTATATTTCAAATATATTAATTATGTGTATCATATATTTATAATAGGATGTTACATGAATATTTTTTGCATATATTCATTTTAACTGCATTGTATAAGATTCTGTCAAGACTTCAGAAAACAAATGTAACAAATGTGTGTGTGTGTATATATACTGTTTATATATATATATATATATATATAAAGAGACAGAGAGAGAGAGAGAGAGAGAGCTGTTTGTTTACATAATATATGTGTGTGTATATAAATAAAAAATATGCATTTATATATTTAAGAAAATTGTGTTAAACACAATCTGTATATATTATATATTTTTATATAAAATATAAGCATGTAAATATTTCCATAATATATACACAGTACACACACGTATATTAGGCAAACAAAAACATGCTAAATTAATTTTTATATATATATATATATATATGTTTTATTTATATATATATTGTAAGCATTTATTTACATTTTTTTATTTTAAATTAACCATTAGCATATTTGCATTTTGCTTCTCAGCTTGATTTTTCTTATATTAAGGATGTTTAGAAATATTTACTAAAAAACTATTTATTCTGTTATGAACAAATGTAGTATGAGTGTTGATTTTATCCATCAGGAATATATTGGATCATGAAAAGTGGACAGGAGACTAAATTAATGCATTTTTTTTTAAGTTGCACTGATGAATCATATTCACATAGAGACCGGCAATGTGTTTGAAAATCCATGCTGAAAATACCCAATCCGGCCTGACTGACGAAAGTGCCCATTTGGCCATTCTGAAGTGCTGCTTGCCCTCTGAGTTGCTTGTCCACCAGGCTGCAGAGCATAAAAAGTTGGTCTGACGCTGTCATGTAAGCCACAAACCATATCCACCTCTCCCAACCAGTCTCCTTCCCTGAATGTATGCGTAGTACTCTGCTCCAGGTGGTCCACGGTCTGCCTCTTCGGCTTATCCATGCTTATTCAAGCTCGACGAGGCTCAAGAGGCTGAGACTTACTTTGCGTGGCCCCCCTGCCGTGGTGGAGGGGACAGCACTAAGCTGTGTGTTTTGGGCAGAGCAGAGAGGATTGCAGTGAGATGAATGGTAATAGAGGGAGAGACAATGCAGCCACTCGCCTGTGACCGAGCACAACTGCTTCACAGTACCTCTCTCAACAGGAGAATAGCAGGAGGGAGGGGGAGTGCGAAGGAAAGAGCGAGTAAAAAACTGAAAGAGAGATATCGAGACCTGGCTTGTGGTTTGCCATGCCGAGCAGGTCCACCAACTTGACTGCCCAAGATTTGGGCACTTTAGCCTTTCACTTGGGCGCTTCAGGCCTTCGGAGATGAAAAGTGGGTGTCGTGCCTCAGTTAGAGATCAATCATACACAACACACATGGATTAACATTTGACTGTGTAATCTGCATGAAAATGCTGCCAATCGATCACTGGAAATGTTTATTGATGTTCCTTTCAGCATGAGACTGCGGCCAGGCTAAACAAGTCAGTGCATTAATCATCTGAAGTGAAGAGAAGAAAACATTACACCACGAGACATACTGCGAAGTGCCTCCAGTTTTGCAAAGGCCATCAGATCACATTCAGCTAATCAGGTACAGCAATATTGGTTAATAAGCTAAAAGTCAACAGCTAAGTATCTATAGCACCAATTTCTTTCGTGTCTTGGGTGTGTGACTTTTTCTGTAGAACCCGACAGAAGATACTTTGAAGAATAAATAATGTTTTTTTTATATCCACATTTATAAAAATAAAGATTCCAAATAAGGTTTTTAAAAAGAACCTTTAATTAAACAGTTCTTTGTGTGTGCGTGTGTGTGAAGAATATAGTAATCCACAATTGAAAGTAATGTTTTTAAATTGGCATTGATGATAACATGAAAAACCTTTAACATTCATCGAGCCTTTCTATTGCATCCTTTAGACTGTTAAAATGTTCTTTACGTTAAGAAAAAAATGGGTTTCATAACCCATGCTTCCCAAACCTCTCCCTTCCCTGCACTTTTTCCCTCATCTTACCCACCTGATTCAACTCATTAGCTCATTAGTAGAGACTGCAAGACCTGGGGTCTTGAATAGGATGTGTATGATTAGTGAGAGATACAAAATGTTCAGGGCAGGGTGGTCCTCCAGGACAATTTTGAGAAGCACTGTTCTATATCAATACCATAAAAAACAACAACAACAAAAAATTATAATTTGGGCATAAAGAACCTTTTGCGCAAAGGCCAGGTTATGCATTTGTTAAATAATTTCATTTATGTAACTCTAGAAGATGCCAATAAAGAATCTTTAATTGTAAGATTAATGCAATTCAATGGGGCCCAATTTTTTCCACTTATTCACTTTCGAACAAACAGTTGAACCCCTCTTCAAACATGTTATTTTATTTGTGTTCTATAGAAAATATAGCATAGTGTTAGTTAGACCCCCATCTACCTATAGAAATATGCAACCTAGGTTCATTGGAAATACTTGCATCTTCATACATTTCTGCAAAACTGAAAGAATGTTCCTATACATACGAATCACTGCAGTTTCCTGGTGAAATGAACATTAGAGGCAGTAAAACTCCCTATTCCTTCTATTCCTTTTCACACAAAAGTATAATTTACAGGTACATTTTTTATTAATAGGCTAATTTTCACACAATTAGTTGCAGAATGTTACTACTTCAAAACATTTATAATGGTTTGATGTAGGGTATATTTACAACATGATAGAGCATTAATTTTTAGTGACACTTGCTGGATATTTTAAGTCTGAAAGTCTGAAGTCTTGAAAGTACCTCAAGAAGCATTATACAAACAATACACACCTGTACCAACCCAATACAAACGTGCCACGGATACATATTAAACGTGTGTTTTAGCACCACTCTCTGGACATTTCACTTTGAAACTGCTACGAAACATGCATTAAGTTACGTATGTATATATGTATGTAGAGGCACATATTTCTAATGAGCCTGGGTTGCGAATACAACACCTATCTAATCATTCATATATATAAAGTCTTCAGCAGTGTCTTATGTATTAGATTACCCCAGAGCCGGCGCCAGACCATGACTAAAAGGGGGGCACGCGACATATAACGAGGGGGCATTACAATTAGCAACAATAACTTGCAAAAACGAGGCATAAAAAAAACAATACAATGCAAGCGCATACTCATACAACTGACACAGATTGTCAGCTCATTTCCCGTAAAGAAAATCGCAAAAATCAATATTACCAACAAAACAGATTAGCAAGTAACACATTTAA
>JAUCMT010000054.1:15255197-15272214 GCA_032357475.1 Enteromius thamalakanensis
TGTGATTTTGTTGTCAGCACATTCAACTATGTAAAGAACAAAGTATTTAATAAGAATATTTCATTCATTCAGATCTAGGATCTGCTATTTTAGTGTCCCCTTTATTTCTTTGAGCAGTGTATATATCTCAATACTCAAATAAAATTGTTTTTATATGCAAGATCACAATCTGTAAAACAATATTGTACTGTAGACATAAAAAATGGCTAGTTGACCAATTATTGACAAGTATGCAAAATGTTATTAAATTTGAAACAGCATAAGCAACCTCATGACCCATAAAAACAAAGGCGTAAAACTCAGCCTATGGGGTAAATGTTGAACAATAAAAAATACCCACTTGATCGTCTTATCGCTGGGATCTATAGCATTTTTTCTGTGCCTTTCTTTCTATTTTTTTCTTTTTTTCTCTCTGGCTGGCCTTGACCCACATGAGCAGATACTGATAATAAATAATAAATACAGGCTTTTCAGATTCCTGTCATCTTCTGTTTGCTGTCCTCCTACTCCTCCTCTTCTTCCTCCAGTGGAAAAAGGGCAGAGTTGTCAGAGGAGTCTAGAACAGACGTTTTTTTCCCCCTTCTCTTCCTCCCAGCCAGTAAAAAACCAAACTCGCATGAACAGTATGACACTGTCAGTCTGCAGTATTTGGGATGATAAAAGCTTACGTTCTATCAGATTAGCAAGCTGACAAATAAAATAGCTCCTTATTTTACTTTCCAAATTCCCCATTATTTCTTAGGAAATAATATATACTTCAATAAACACAACATTGGGGCATGTTGTCACACTATATGGGGTACGTTTTCATAAAATTCATGCATGGCTCTCATTCTGATGGCACCCATTCAGAGGATGTTTCTAATGTATATTTTACAAATATTTATATATATATATATAATTGTGTGTGGGTAAAACCTAAATTTATGTAGGTTAAGGCTATGTTAAAGTTACATTAATTATCAAATTAATTTGAATATATCAATGGATTTTAAAAGAAAAATGCATACAAATTCTCATCACATTATTCCTTCGATTTAGTCATTACCCTTAAATGCATTTACAAGAACAGCACAGGTGCCTTTGCAAATCTAAACCAAACATTTCTCGTAGAGCTGCATACTTATTACTGTGATTTGACTCAGAAGGGTTTAAAGCACCGGCAGGAACAGTCCACTGGCTCTCTGAGCGCTCTGTGCTTCTCTGCTGAGCAAAGCCGAGCTGATTCCTGTGTGATAGTGCAGCTCTAATAAAAACACCATTTCAGGATAAGAATTGAATTTCACACATGGGTGCCCAGACACTACATATGTTTCTTCTTAATAAAGAACAACCACTCGTTCTGAAGAGTATAGGCCTCTGCTGCTCAGGGCTGACTCCACTTCCTTCTGTTTTATACTGTTTTTATGCACTATAGGCTGGCATGCATTTGATTTACTCTTCATAGATCTAACATACTACCATGCTAAAATTTGGGGGTCAAATTAATGAAGTAATAATAAATTAATACTTTTATTCCACAAGGATGCATTTAATTGATCAAACGTTTTTTTGATTTAAAAAAGATACCTTGCTGAAGTGGAAGTGCAGCAATAACCTCCATTTGTAGCACTGTATAGTTGTGAAATGCTATCTGTAATGAAATCAGGCCTTTGGAGTGTCACAAGATGTAACGGTATTTGAATGAACAAATAAAACGACTGAGCAAATGAAAACTTCACAGTGGCTGAATGCCTTTGTAAATATAGATGTATAATAAGGATTGACTGAGAAGGGCGGCGAGCCTCATCTTTCAGGAGAACCACGGTAACTGTCTGAACTAATCTTGCGCATTTGCATCATAAGTACGTTTGTAAATAGGTTTATCTGTGAAATCGTATTGCCCTTGTGAAATCTCAAATCATTGTGGCTTATGCAGCACAAACACGCAGAAGAGTGAAAAGACCTCAGATGAGGCAATCAAAGCCGACGCCACTTACACTAACTTTCATTCAAGAAATCTGTCATCTCCAGAGACTCACAAACACAAAACAGCAATGGGTTTCTATAGATGCAGCAAACCTGAATTACCTGACCTCCTGCTTGAATGGCAGAAAAGGCTCCTTTGAGTCGTTGTGAGATTGTGCTGCAGTCACTATGCATTATGCATGTGTGGATTGTTGGGGAATTTTTCGAGTTGCAGATGAAGCGTGCACTGATGGATGCAGACTTGCTTTCTAATGGGGGACGCATCTCTGCTTGGGGCAGGCAAGAAGACCCTTGACGTGGAGTGGGAGGCACTCTTGGACATCGCTATGGTGGCTACTCCAGTGTCGTATTGCGTCTGTCATCATGAAATGCATATTACTGTCATTATCGATCAAAATGCATGATTTGTTTAAATATGCATGTGGACTTTCCACAATTATCTCACTGTGATTAAAAAGTGTAGTATACGCTCTTATGGGTTGTATTTTGCTGCTATGTACAAACAACCTATACGAGCATATTGGTGGAAGGACATGTTGTGATATAATAACATAAATGAACATCAGAATGTATCTTTTAGAGGGTTAGTTACCCAAAAATAAAAAATTGTCATTAATTACTCACCCTCATGTTGTTCTAAACCCGTAAGACCTCCATTCATCTTCAGAACACAAATTAGGATGTTTTTGATGATATCAGAGAGCCATCTGTCCCTCCATAGACAGCAACACAACTGAAATGATCCCGGATCCAGAAACATACTTGAAACACATAACAGACATGCAGTTGCAAATTAATAGGAATTAGTTCACAGTAGTAGTTGTACATGTGGACATGTACAGTAGTTACAAAGTTATAGATAGAATGTCTAAAGAGGACTATCAAACTAAAGTGTAACCATTCACTGTTTTTAAGTTCAAATTGTAACACCATCAGGCTGTGTAGAACACAACACAGCCGATCAGTCACAAGAAGACACACCCCTTACCACGACTGATCCCAGCGCAGCCACATATTCACGTTCACTCTCACCTGAGTTTTAATTGTCACCACCTGGAGCATCAATTAGAAGGAGCTACTTAAACTCCACTGCGGCTGTGATTGAGGTAACCACTGCTCTTCTCACCTTAAGCCTCAAAGTTTACTCCTTCATTGTATTGCTACTGAATACTCACCATTGTATTTGAGTCTATGCTCCAAGGTCTCTGTCTCTGCTCGGAGCAGCTGCTTCCTGCCTACAGAGGACTAAACTACTGTGCCATACTTACCTGGAAATACTCACCTGAAAAGTGTTACTCACCTGCACCACGATCTCCAAGCGCTATACGCACCACGAGCACAAAAGACTATCTGCACAACGTGCAAAGAGAACTCACGTGAGTCTGCTGTCTTCATAATTTGGAGCTTTTCTACATCATGATATGAAGACAGATAAATAATTTAATTATATTTTACCAATTTGTGCACAAATTGTGTTGACTGAATTGTCTTTTATCTAAAGGAAATACAAGTTTGTCATTTACAAAAAAATAAAATTTTGTCCCAAACTAGCTTCACTCTACTGATCCCAATTCCATCTTAACCCTCTTACTTGCAACATTATCTATGAAGGTGTAACTTTGGTTTATATTGAACTTTTTCTAGAAGACTGTTTTGAGGCCTGTTCCAATTGATAACAACAATTACAAGCAAAAAACAGCTCATATAATAGCTAGTTTGATATCTTGAGTTTGACAAATGAGCATTTTCTGAAGGTTAAGCACCTCCTTTCACTGACCGATTGTTTGGAAAAAGAAAAAAAAATCAGTTCATTATTTAAAGTTTCAAGCCTTATTTTGTGTGGAGAAAAGTGTCTGCTAATGAACTGTGGCTGTATTGTTTCAGCTCTTTCTATCTCTCTCCATCTCTGTCGCTCTCTTGGGGAACTCTGGGAGTACATAAACCTGTGACTCGGCGAGAGCCAACAATTGTGAAATCACTGTTCATGATTGCACAGTTTAGAACTCTGAGGCATTTCCAATCTCAGCCGTGGAATCAAAGCTCGACTGAATCACGCCTCTCCGCTCATCCATTCAAATTCATGCTCTGTACAGTATGTGTGAAGTCTTTCTTTCCGGGCCGAGCTGTTGTTCGTATCAGTCTTGCGCAGACAGTTGCTGGATTGGGTTTAATTGCTGTGATGTGGAGTTGATAGGAGCGGTTCTCTCTTTCCGACTCATTTTCTCTCCAGCAATTGCATTCCAATTAATAACAACTAGCGAGGCATTGCTTGTGGATGTGAATTGCATATGATTGCCCTGTCACTCACCATTCAGGGAGCTTTTTATGGATGTCAATGTCCTTGTCTCAACCAAACTATATTTTTTGCTCTTCAAATATGCATATTTGTCATTGATTGATTGATTCAGCCTTTCAAAACAGGGAATGAAACTATCTTACAGAGCAAACAATAAACTCACCCATTTATTTAACATTTATAACCCTTGTGTTGTGTTCAATAAGAGGATTTTCTCCTTTTTTTCACAGAAAATGCAATTTAATGAAATTAAAAAATGAAACTAAAAGTCAATGAACTTTTTTGAACAAAATTGTATCATTAATGTACTCTTTTAGTATTTTTCTCCAACCTTGTTAACCAACCTACACAAAATTGGTTGTAAATCTCTCGTTATGCTATATTATTATCAAATATGGAATTAAATCTTTTTTAAAGTGCCCCTATTATGCCATTTTAAAGGTGGCTTATATTGTTTTATGAGTCTCTTAAAACAGGTTTACATTTATGCAAGGTCAAAAAACACTTTAGTTTTCTCCAAACATAGATTTAATTTGACCCCCTTTCTAAATGATTCATGAACGACTCGTGTGAAGCAGTTTAAAGAATGTATGTTAACGTATATAAACTAATGATCAGACAGACAGACAGACAAGCTGCATCAATCACAGTATTAGACTACATAAGGCCCACAGCTGAACAACAGAACTACAGAAATGTAAGTTAGCTGGTTACCAAGACATGTGTAGTGTTGTTACACAACATCACGTACACAAATACGATCGCTAGAAAATATAATCATCAATTATTAATCTTACTTACAGGTAGAAGTTCAGAGGAGTTAAGCCGGTCCAAATAAACTGGTACTGATCCATCTTTTAAGACCAAGCATTTGGTGAATATCATGTTGTGCTCCAAGATTGGAAAAGCAGTCATCAGTAAAATGACGCACAACAAGATATTGTACTGCTGAGGTGTTGTTGAAAAAAATGAATGTTAATCACTCATTATTTGTGAATTCATCTTTCAGAAGGGCATATAAAACAAATTAACTCTCACAGGATACAGCGTCTTCTTCACATGATGTAATCCATGTGGAGATTGTACTGTTTAAGGGGCGGGGCAAGCTGTTAACAACATAAAACGGGGGCCGGACTTTATGCAAATATATTACTTAGTGACGTACTGTATGGCCATAACAAAGCAAGATTCAAATTGCTGAAGACTGGTTTAGGCGAATCTGAGTCGACTCCGTTTTTTTTTGATAGACAATAACTTTATTTATCGTACACTGTCTGCGTCACAACTTTGCAGATAGTTTATGTTCACATAATGCTACATGACACACTGCATGAACGATCATATTTGAAAAAGCATAACAGGGACCCTTTAATCAACTTGTTTTCTTTCAATTAGTCCAGGTTTCGTGATTTCATTTGGAGATGATAGGCTTCACTTCACGAGTTCGCGCTTCCTTATGATAACAACTAGAGCGTATTTGGCGTGCTGTCCGAGGAGCGAGACCAGATGTCGGTGAACGCTGAGCCCTAGAAGATGGAACCCTAGGGGGTAGAACCCTAACCAGGGCTGAGCTCAACGTCCGGCTCGAATCCCACTCGCCCCCCGGGGAAGGCGCAAAATAACTGTGGAGAAGGGGAGGAGGAGGGATGCGAGACAAGATAAAGAGAAGAGGAAAAGGTGCCTATTTAAGGGGATGGTATAAAGATTTGATTGGCTGGGAGAAAATAGACTGATCAGAAGATTGAAAACAGCTGAAGCTTATCATAGCGTCATTGCTCCTCCTGGAACTTGTTTTTGTCAATTATCACTTATCTTAAATTATACTGCTGTTTGTTAAAACAATATTGCCAAGATTATGCACAACTTGTGCTTTTTTTGCTCAGAAAACTTAAGCATTTAAACTCAGATCAATGAGGTCTATGATCAGCCAGTTCCAAAAATAAACTGTAAAACCGTTCTAATTGAAAGACAAGAACTTCTTCTCCAAGTTTATGTCTATGGTGATTCACGCAGGCATGTGTTACTCCGCAGTATTGATGACGACCATAGTCCAAGTGTACTGCGGGGATTCAGGGCAAAGAAATGTTGGGCTGGAAGGTAAATTCATGAAGTACTTGCTCATTATATTCTGATAACTGCGACTCACTGGTGGAGTTTGGACCTTCCCACTTATGTACGCCTAGTTATTTGTCTATTGTGGTAAAAAGTTTTAGGTCTAGATAAATAGCTATATTCTGTATGTTTACCTCTTGTACAATTATCTTCCAGTGCAAGAATTCTGAGCTTGTGGTAGGATACATGGGCATCTGGCAACACTGTTCAACTTTTTTTTTTTTTGAGAGAGAGACAATAACTTTATACGCGCACTTTCCGATTTATAACTTGGGTCGCAGAAACTTGAGTTTTCTTGGTCATACATTGGTTTTCTAATGGAAAAGTCCTTTGTTGTCAATGTTTTTTTTTCTCAGTATTTCTACTTTTTGCTGTGATAGCTTCACGAGGAGGTAAAGGCAGCTTGAGGAGGTCGAGTGAGGCTAACGCAGGAGGAAGTGAAGCGAAATGCTAACAGACACAGGCCACTGCTCTTCCCCTCAGGCAGGGCAACTCTTCATAACCCTATACAGACACGGCAGCATCCCCCCGACGCATCCCCCATCATACCGAACCGACACGCCGCTCTCATCCGCGCTGATTCTGTGTGTGGGCGTCTGCTTGCGCGGTAGTCATTGTGAACACAGTGCACAAACCTTTACGGCCTTTGTCGCTGTAACCTTGCCCCGACACTGTCCCTGTAAAATGAAAGAAAAGAGAAGAAAATGCAAGGTGTTGAGTGGGAGGAAGTCAAAGAGAGAGTGAAATGAAAGTGGGCGTGAAGAGTGTGCACTATAAAATAAAATAAAAGATGAGAGGAAGCAGTTAATGACCAGCCGATAATAAATAAAGTGCATGTAGGATTAACAGTAAAAACAGGGAACAGATGAAGAGAGCGGAAGAGTGAGGCACAGGAAGAGAAGGGAATGACAAGAGGCACTTTTCATAAATACAATATTTGAGTCTCATGACGCTTTTTAAAAAAGGCTTAAAATATGTTGTTCTGTTATTATTCAAGATATTGAATTCATGTTTGCAATTTGTAACTAATAAACCAAACCACTTTATTATATCCTACATTTTGTTTATAACCTTGTTACCATATGAATTCTTCTAGCAAAATGACTTAAACCCGTGAACACATCCAGGAAGTGACATCATTTCTATAGGATAATGGGAGAGTAAGTTAATAATTATCAAACATGTTTTTTATTGAATTTACTAAGCTATTGTTTTTTGTATTTGTATACTAGTGCTGTCAAATGGTTTTTGTTAATGTGTGTATATAAAACATGTATGGTTTAAACATTGGCAGCAGGCTTGAAAAAAATATTTAGAAAATGACATTGTTCATATACAGTAATATCTGCATTATACCACTTCACTCAGTTTACAGTCAACATTTGTAAAAGGGTAAAATGACCACTTGTTTAAAAAGAAAAAATAATATCTTGTATTTTTCAGGCTCTATTTGGTACCCTGTTCATGGAAGGTGCAAGAAAGATGTGTTGAATGGGAGAGTAGAAGAGACAAAATGTGAGAGAGAAGGTCTGCCGAATAAGGGAAGATGAATTACAGGAATGTGCACGGTGGCTCGGCTCGTTTAGGAGCTGATGTGTCGGGAAGCGGAGGATGGGTGTTAATAAGAAGCCTTATGCGGCTTTCTACGAACTGAAATGCTTCACAGGCCACGGGAACAGAGAGAGAGAGAGAGAGAGAGAGAGAGAGAGAGAGAGAAAAGAACACAACAAGAGCAAGGCTGCCTGATCTCTGCTGAGTCATACAGATGGTACTTAAAAAGACATGACAAACAATGAAACATTAAAGTACACATATAATAAGGTAAGTATAGTTTATTGTTAAGAATTCTTTCCAGAACAATGCTTCTCAACTGGTGGGTCGTGACCAAAAATGGGGTCACAGTTTTTTCTCTGATAGTGTTTTGTAGAGCAACTAAATAATCATTGATACATTTAAATCATACAGTCCAAACCATATAATCATTTAGGAAAACCAAATGAGGATACTTTAAATTCAATTTTTAAAAATAGCAGAAAACACAAAGTTTTTTTTCCTTAATCAAAATCGAGTCATTTTCATGATCCAACGAAATCCTGAGGGATACATTTATTTTATTGAAGATTCTTACTTGCGCTAAAATACAGTACCTGTATTACAGCAGCAAAATGGTTTCAAGTTAAGTGTTTTAGCTTCTTTAGCGTCGTCTTTTCCTCTATGCACTCTCATGGCTGAAGTACTTCTCAACACTCACTGATCATTTGATTTTAGTATCTCAAGCTGTTGTCTCAAAAAAACTGAGGCAACATACCAGACTACACACATTGGCAATGCTGTGTGGCTCTAGCTCTGCATTAATTATTAGTCTCTGTCGGAAAAGACCAAATGTCCTGCAGATTTCAGATATCCCACACAGCATTACAGTACAAAACTGGCGAATAATGAATAAAAGCATCTTCTAAATTGGAGCCTTTCTATTTCACATTGTTTTTGTCCACTCAGTGTTACACGATGACTAACACCTAAATTGCTTGCTTTTCCAACTGTCCTATCCTTATCAGCAGATACATGATGAGCTGCCCATTTTTTCCCATCATCCCACTCTGCCTGTCAACCGTCCTCTCTTCCTCCCTCAACCTTGAAATGCTATAATCCCCATATTTTGTCTGAGCATATCACTTCTGCTACATTTGGCTGGGCTAATGCCCTGCTGTGGGGTCTCGTGTGAGGGCTGAGAGTGGAGCGGGCCCTCTCCAGCCGTTTACATAGAGCTGCGAGTACCATTATGCCATCACTTTGCATTTAGATAACTGCCAGCACACCTAGTAAATCAGGCTGTGCACATCCATGTCAGTCTTTCCAGCTGTAGGGGGCTGAGAGGAGGGAGGGGTTGTCTCCACCTGACTGAAGCCCTCCATCAAATCACCATCTAGATTCACTCTTCAGTTTCTGTATTAGACACGTAAATCCAAGATATGGATAGGCTAGTAAGTTCAGGCAGAAAATGCACTCAATTATGTGCAAACTAGAATTTCACAACATCTTGAGTTCCCTGACGACACTTCACGTGTACTGCGTCTGCTTAGTCGCTATGGGAAATACTCCTTTTTTCCTCATAATTGAAGTCTTTTTTAATCACACAGTGGAAACTGCATGGCCATTGGCTAGAGCAGACCGCCGTGCTGCGCCAACCAATGGCCACGACTCCTGCCGAAGCTCGCAGTGCATATAAGCGGCCGCATCGCTGCAGGACTTCAGATTTCTTCTACTAAAGAAGCCAACGCCCTTGCAGCTGGATAATTCCCCTGCTGGCATCTGACGAGAAAGAAAAGTCTCATCTAGAGCTTGCTTCCAACAGGTAAGATCTAAAATACGTCTACCTTCCACAAGTGAACTCATACATTACTGTCTGGGCTTCCCCACGCAGAATGAAGTGCAGGTAAGCAGTCGGGTTGAGAGCTCGCACACCAGCACAGGGATCGCGTTCCCTCTTTCCCCCGCTGCTCTTTTATCTGCCGGTGCTTACATGGGAATCAACGCTCCTTGTAATATCGAGCGGTTTTATTCTCCTCTCCCAGTTCGGCGGAGGCGAAAACTGTGTATTCGTGGTTGAGATTGAGTATGGTTGAATGAATTATGCCGACACAATCTGTCGCCTCACTATATGCTGTGTGTTACATGTGAGGATAAGTGCACCTCGTTGGCGAGCTGCACGATCCTTCTAAGTCATCTGAATGGGACACTGTCACAGACAGCTCTACATTGTTTGTGTCGGCATCGTGCAAGTGGTTTTTAGTACGGAGATGTCAGTCAGCCCCTGCTCTCTCAATGTCTTCCCTCGCATTTCATCGGAGGAAGAAAGCATAATTTTGTGAGGTTGAGTTATCATGGCTGAGCAATATTCATGCGGCAGGGCTTGCAAGAGACCGCTATAAGAGCAGCTCACTCTGATGCATTCACTGCCCCTCCCCTTCCTCCGTCTTCGTTTTTTATTTGGAAGCTGGAAGACTTTTTCCCATTCCTGAAGAGGCAGGGAACCCGGCCCAATATAGCGCCGGACTCGCTGCCTACAGCGCCGTCCTCCAAGCACAAAAGAGGGCGGGAAGAAGTCTAGCCACGGCCGGTCCACCCTGCAAGCTGCTCCATTTCGGTCCTCTACCTCGCAATTCTGCGGGTATGACACACAATATAATAGCTGCAAACACTGGGTCCACTTCAGTTGCGAGCCACACTGGTCATGTATTCTGGACCGAAGTGAAAGCACTCCTCTTAAAGGGCGGGATACAATTTGTCCCCCGAGCAGAAAGAGAAAAAGGGTTTTACAGGCGGTACTTTTTAGTCCCCAAGCGAGATGGTGGTCTGAGACCTACACTCGACCTACTCGCACCCTAATAAAATGGCCATTCAGAATGCTCACGTTTAAAGCCATTCTCTCGCAAATACAGCCGACAGACTGAATGTTTCACTGGACCTGATAGATGCGTACTTTCTTGTACAAATAGCCCATCATCACAGGCCATTTTTGAGATTCGCCTTCGAGGGGACAGCATATTAATACACGGTCCTGCCCTTTGGTCTCTCCCTGGCCCCACAAACCTTTACAAAGTGTATGGACGTGGCGCTTTCCCCTCTGACACAGATAGGAATCTGTGTTCAAAATTATCTCTGACTGGCTCATTTTAGCCAGCTCTTGAGAGGCGGAGAGGCAGAGGGCATCTCGGCCTCAAGGTAAAATTTGCCAAGAGCATGCTGATGCCCAGCCAACAAATAACATTCCTGGGCACTGTAATAGACTCAATGCAAATGAGAGTGTCGTTCTCGCGGAGCGTGCCGCAACCAAAGCGCGTTGAGCAGCTTCCTTCAAGATCGCAACGCTTCGTGGCCCATTCCCCTGAGCCGGAACCTCCTCTCTCATGCATAGGGCTCAATCTGGCAGCCCACCACGACCTTATAGCAGGCCAGTGGGCAAGGATATCCTTATTATCCGTTTTCTAAGAGGAGCTAGACGGCTCAGGCACAATCCCTACGTGGGACTTGCCCACTGTGCTTGGTGTGCCCTTTGAGCCCCTGCAAACGGCTACATTGAAAGCTTTCTAGGTGGCTTGAGGACACTATTTTGCTAGCTTACTCTTCTCTTGGTCAGGACTGCCCCATAGGAGTAAAAAAGCCCATTGAGCACAGGCTTACGAGCCTTTATATATGTAAATTTATTAACTCGCCGTGTTTGGCTGCCAAACGCTCAAACCGTGAGCTCAGTCTCACAAGCCTTTTGTATAGGAAGATACGAATTCATATATGCGGGGCATTGTTTCTCTGCATCCTTATGTGACTGTGTATGTGGCGTAACCCAAAGGTTGTGGGTTCGAGTCCCAGGTTGGCGCAACACGGCGGCCAACCAATTGGTTTGTTCAATTGGCACTGCTCTAGCAAATAAACATTAAAATGCAAATGTCCTGTTGCCGATAGTATATGATCTGATGAGTCGTATTCCAGTGCTATAGTACAAACGACCTTTACGGGCATATTAGTTGGAGCAATACAGCTAAAGAATGATGTTTACTAATAAATTTTTACCAGTTTATCTTGTACAATTGTCACACAAAACAGCTCAAGACGAAGTAAGCATCTCATTTTATGATAATTCCCCGTTACTCTATTTCTGTGGCTAAAGTGCAACAGCTGGAGAGAAGAGCAGGGTTGGGGCTGGTTGAATGCTCCTCTTTCCGTCCTCCAAACACATGGCAAAAATTCTCGTTAGATAAGGTTCCAGAAATAACAACGTACTTCTACAAGGACAAAGAAAGTCATGAGATCTGACAGGCTATGGGACTCTCTCTCTTCCTCTTACCCTTTCTTTCTGTTCCTGTCTCTTCCTCTCGCTCTCGCTTTCAGGGATCGGTGCTCCCCGAGGGCTTCACCAGCCCTTCTTTCTCCTCACTCATTTACACCACTGCACTGATGCATGTTGGAATTGATAACACGGACACCTTCTCTTATCTTGTCTTACAGTAGTCTTTTGAGTAAGAGTCTTTTGTTACCGAACTGGCGATGAGCAAAGGGATGTCACAGGTCTGTACGCACAGCCAGAAAGTTTAAAGTTCTCTCTAGAAAAAAGATTTAGTACAATAAAGAAGAGTGAGCTGTTCATAGTTAACCTAACCAAAAATATGAAAACACTTTGTTCTGTCATTTAATAGACCCCGAATACATTTTTTAGATACTTTCACCAAATGTTTGGCTTGATGAATTTGATTGATGATGTGTTGGTGAGTATCATCTTAAACTGTTATTATTCTTCATGCATTCAGCCCTCTCTCTCTCTTTATTTATAGCATAACAATGTCTCTGTCACAACTCAATAATTCATTTCCGTTTGTCAGAACCCAGTACAAGGTTGTTGCCGAGGGGACGGGTGTTGGTAAGTGCTGCCTTGGTGACAGTAAGAAGCAATGCATAACGCCGATAGATGGCAGAGAGAAATGGGAAGCCATGTCCGGCTCCTGCAGACACTAGGAACGCTTCATGGTCCGGTGATGAATCGCAAATAGAGGATCAGAGTCTGGCACATGAAAGTGATTGGGAGGAGGGAAGGAGGGGGAAAGAAACACAAAGAGAGCGAGAGAGATTCCCTTTACGCTCACTGTGTCAGGCCTCAGTCTTTGACTTCGGTCAGGACTAATGATCGGTCTGATATGGGCAAGTAATTGGTGTCTAGGGATGTTAAACTACAGTGTCTTATACATAACGTAACAGGCAGCCCAGTATAGGGTGCAATATTTAGTCAGGAAGGCGATGCACGCATACCGTGAAAGCCAATTAAAACTAAGAAAGTGACATTCGGGTGATGCACTGCCCAATTACGAGGGCAGGACTGGGCATGCAATTACAACCGTTTTGGTAGAAGCATATGTAGTCTTTTTCTCTTTTTAAGTTTGATGATGAAATCGCTAGTGTTTTGTACAAATGTGAACAGCCATGAACTACTATCTGAAATTGTTGACTTGGCTATATCTTAGTGTAGGGGTTCAAATGGTTGCAGTGTATGACCTTTCAGTGAGTTAGCTCACCCCCAAAAAATGAATTCTGCTATTAATTATTCCCCCACATGTCGTTCCAAACCCCTAAGACCTTCCTTTAGAAGAGACTGACCCTGCATACAGTAGTTATATTGACAAAGCAACTGACAGGTTCATGTTTTAACAGTCCATATGACATCAGTGGCTCCACCTCAACTTTATGAAGCTACGAAAATACTTTTTGTGCACAAAGAAAACTAAAATAATGACTTTATACATCAATGTGTTCTCTTACCTGTCGGTCTTCACTGTGTGTTCCGCAATGCATGCTCCAGGAACATGTCGCACTTGGTAGAATCAGGTTCTGCAACCAGACTTAATATCAGATAAAGAAAGCCAAACGGGTTTAGAAAAGCATGATGTTAAATACATTATGACAGAATTTAATGTTTTTGGTGAACTCTCTCTCACAACTGCATTTTTCATTTAGAAATTCACACAAACTGCATTCCCCGTGTATGAACAGAACAGTTTGAGAGTTACACCTACAGTTGCGTATCCTAATCTCTGAGTGTACGAATGCAACCTCTTTGTGTGTGCGATCTCTATGAGATCATATTGCAACGCAAGGTAATTTGTTGTTTTTGCTGACCATCTAAATGTGACACTTTTCATCAAATATTACTGTAACGTCATCAGCATGTCTTCGAGTTGCATTACATGCTTTATTCTTAGCTTCCATATCAATAATATTGACTTCCATGTAAAGAGCAGGAGATCAGAAAAAAAGCAGATATATAAAGTTAGCTATTTATAAATGAAGTTTGATACAGTATATTGGTTTTTGCATAATGACTTAATGCTCAGTGCAAAGAAGGAAATCAAGGCTCTGTACATCACAAATGGTAACATACATCTGTTAGACAAAAACACACTTAGTCTAACGTCTAATTATCCAGCCAGGGAGGAACAAAACGAAGCTTATTTCTGGATGCAGACACCAGACAGTGTCCCCACACCCACGCTCCTTTGCTCTCTGCTCCTAACTGTCCTCACTCCGAACATTTAGTGAGTTAGACAGACCTAATTCACACAGAACTGCAGCGTGAGCAAAGTAGTGAAAGCGTGTCTGTGATGTTCCACATGATCAAAAAAAAAAAAAAAAGAATAGAGCGAAAAAACCACACTCTGTGTCCGTCGGTTCCTCCTACTTGCCCCAGCCACACATCACAGGGGTGCAGAAGCAGCCGATCCTTTCTCTTCTTTTTGATTTGTGCCGGAGAAAAAGAAAGTGTTTGTCCCTAATTAGCTTCCTCTGCTCCCGCTTCCACACAAGATTTTAATTATGATTGGGTGTTGCAGTGGATGTGAAAGAGATGCATGGCTGACATCAAGGCGGCGCTGGCCAGGAGAGATATGCCATGAGCTCTGCAAGCAGTCCAGCATTGTATGGAAGACTTTTGCTTGGTGGAACAATGTCCTGCGAGGAAATGTGTGGCCGTGAACCGCGGGACGTGAAACTGGAGGCAGCGAGCAGGGAGCAACTTACAGCTGCGTGTTTGCAAAAGCAACAGCCATCACAGCAGGCCTCCGAATGCATGTTTCTCTAAAAGGTTTTGCAAAGGTGACTGGGAAGGCTCTGTTACAGCCCACATACTGGACCTGTATGGATATGGCTACGAATATATGCTGGGAAGTGGGAACATTCTTGTCTTCATTTGCAGGAGGACGTACGATAGAGATAAAAGAGAAAATGACTAATATCCCTGCGATCACCACCTGCTTCACCAAAACTCCAGGAGTTAGAGAGAAAAGTTTTAGACCTAATCAATCTGAGTCAGACTTTCTTAATGCCAGTGACCTTGCAAACATCCCCAGGGAGGAGAGGCACACTTACATTCAGAGCACTTTGTTTTTAAGATGCAAGGCCAACTACTCAATGACCTGAGTCATCCCGCACCTGCCTTTAAAAGCACCTGATCAACACCTGTAGAAGCTCTCTGGTCTCCTACCTCATGTACAGACTAATACTGCCTATTGAACTCTGTGACTCTGATAGAGTCGGTCTGTATGAGCCCTTCAATTTCATTCATTTTCTCAGTGTGCTCTTGAGAATTACTCAGTGATTTCTAGGCAGTTTTCACTGGCACGGCTTGATGAGATGTACATTTTGTGGTGGTTTTCCTTGTACTAGGGAAATGTTTGGCTCTTGGTATAAAGTCTGATGCTTGCTGGAGCTTATTCTGGCCAAGAATATCAACTTAGCAGTTTAAAAATGACCAATAGCAATTGTTATTTTTGTGATGTATAGGGGCAGGCACAACTAAAATCAATGATATTTCACAAATAATCTAGCATGCAACAAATTGGATCTATAAAAGGGTGTACAGATGATCCCAAAGAAATGAGCAGGAAATGTGTATAGACATTGTAGTCAATATTAATATATCTATATTTGTGGCCAATAAATCTTACAACATTAAAGGGTTTTAAACTCAATTTTTGACTTCACCAATCCAACATTTAAAGTTTCCTATAGTTAAAAAAGGCCATGTTATAAAATATGATTTCTTAAAGGGGTTGTGATGTTTTGGTGTATTTTGAGTAATGCAATGTGTATGAAAAAAAATATACTGTACATTACTTTTTCTCTTCTAAACCCTGCTTTCCTAAAACGGATTGATTTGTAAAAGCTCATTGTTCTAAATAAAGTGAGGTTTGCTCTGATTGGCCATTTTATCAAGTGCGTTGTGATTGGCTGAATACCTCAAGCGTTAAACGTTACACCCCTTACCATAACGGGATGCTGTGTTTTATGACACTTACATTACAAATAAGGGACCAATGGGGACATAACAACTGATTTTCCAGCCTGTCCTCCAACAATAAATAACTCTATTGGTCATTTGTGCAAGTACCGTATTACAACCTATAGTTTTAAAGGTAAGTGCCCTAAAATAATGACAGTGTTGTATTGCATCTGTCGTCATGAAATGACGTATTACTGTCATTATCAATCAAAATGCATGTTTTGTTTAAATGCAGCACGTGGACTTTCCACACTGATCTCACTGTGATTAAAACGTATTTTAGTAGGTGTAATTTGTACGAATGACCACACTAACCCACCCCTAACCCTACCCGTTACAAAAAGGCTGCAAAATCATGTTTCATAGGGATCCACTAGCTCATGTGTGCCCTGGGTTTAAACCCATGAGTGCATGATCACATATTGTCTTCCAACACATCGCTCTACAACCTGTGCTACACCAAACCTTAATGTGCTAATGTCCTGCTGCTGATAGGGGCGCAAGTGTAGTATACGCTCTGATGGGTCGTATTTCGCTGCTATGTACAAAAGGCCTATACGTGCGTATTTTGTTGGAGGACATGTTGGATTGACGACTTATGCATCATGGGGCATCCCAGCATATAAATATAACATCATGTCTGTATTTTTGATTTGCGAATTGACAAACACACGTCCCCGTCACTTTTAGAAACAGGTGATTCTGTCCCCCGCACTTTTTTGACCTAGTGCCAATATTTTTGCCCGTATTCTCTGATTTGTTCATTAGATTTGAGTGAACGAATGTCTAGCCAATCACAGCGCGAATCTCTTGCCATG
>JAUCMT010000054.1:15272314-15296834 GCA_032357475.1 Enteromius thamalakanensis
AGAAAAACAGGACAGACACTGACTGGACAGATTTGATGGATGGCTGAGCTCTGTATCAGTAGGGAAACACTGGTGGACAGAATTAGTCTTTTCAAGCAGGTAATTTAGAAATGAGCAGCAAAACTCAGAGGCTAGGGCTTCCTGAGGTGGGGCGTTAGTAAGTTTATTCATTGTATTAAATAATGCCTTTGGGCTGTTGCTAGATTTATTAATTGTTGCAGAGACAAAATTACAGCGAGCTGAATTAAGAGCAGATTTAAAAGATTTAAGATGATCAACAAAAGCTAAATAGTGAACAGTAAGACCGGTTTTTCTGTAAAGGCATTCAAGCCGTCTACCAGTAGCCTTAAGAGTACGAAGCTCAGGGGTATACCAAGGAGAAGAGTGGGAAGCAGGGACATTTCTGTTTTTAATAGGAGCATGCTGCTGTAGAATTTTCGAAATTACAGAATTGTAATTGGATAGTATTGCAGACAGAGAAGGAATATCAATGACAGAAGAGAGGTTCGAACAGACAATAGAACTGGAAAATGATACAGTATCAATAGTTTTCAGATTGCGGTATGATATAACAGTTTTAAGACATTTCAAATGTATAGGCAGTCAAGAAGTTTATGGTCAGAAATACCTGTGTCAAAAGTAGAAATGGGAGTAATATCAGTTCTTGATGTACATATTAGATCAAGAGTGTGACCGTGAGTATGGGTAGGAATGTTAACATGCTGTGTCAAATTGAAACATTCAAAAACAGACAGTAATTGGGTAGTATTAAAGCAAACTGTATCAACATGGATATTGAAGTCACCAAGCAAAAGAATAGGAGATGATAATGAGATAATTTTTAATACCATGTATTCAAACAAATTGGTGTTGTGAAAATCAAGTTGTTTTAGTTGAAGATTTCCTCGGTAAATAACAGCAAGACCACCCCTTTGCCAGTCAGTCGAGGTCGGGCGAGATATTTATATCCATCAGGTGAAAGAAGACTTAATTGAAGAAAATCAGCCGGAGCTTGCCAAGTTTCAGTGAGGAGAAAGTGTCATAAGTGGTGGCTGTCATGCCCTAGACAGCCACCAGAGGGTCCTTTTTGTGTGTTTTGGACTGTGTTTCCCATACCTTTTGTGCACCTCTGATTGTCTCATTGTCTGATCACTTTTACCTGTCTGTAATTATTTCATTAGCCCAACTACATATATTCTCTGTTCAGTTTGATTTTGATTGCTGTTGTGTTATCATGTAACCCTGTGTCTTTGACTCCTCTAAGATGGATGGCTGAATGGATCTTGGTTTGTTTGGAGCTTGATTAAAAAGAACTATAACTGCACTTGGATCTTTTGTTTTGTGTATCGTGACAGAACACAACAGCCATTTTAAGATCCAGCAGTTGTTTTTTGTTTTATTTGCGCACTATGGATGCTCGGATCTCTCCCCCTGCTACAGTAAAGGACAGGATGGGCTGACTAAAGCAGTTGCTGCCCTGCGCCAGCAGGGAAGAGAAATTGGAGAATTTGCTCACTTTTTCTGGACTATGGCTGTAGGAATGGGACATAACGACAAGGCTCTCAAAGATTTCTTAAACACCTGTTTAGACGATTCTCTGCTCCAATGGGAGATGGATGGACTAGATGTTCTGGATTTCTGGGGGTTTGTTAAGTATCTGGGTCATCGTAGTTTGTGGGCGACACCGGGACAGTCTGAACCCTTCCGCAGGGACTTTCCCACTCCTGAGCCAAAACAACAGCCGCTGTCTAAGATGGCTGCCAGCCCAAAGCAAAGACACAAGATGGCTGCCACACCAGGCCCTGCTGTCTCAACAGCTTTCTGGGGGTCTTTGAGACTGGTGTCTAGTCTGGTGGATTTCCCTTTGAAGTCAGTGTCCCAGCGCAAACCACAGAGCCTGCTCTGATCTCCAGAGCCCGCGCCGGTCTGGGAAGTTCCAGAGCCCGATCCAGCTCCAGAGCCCGATCCAGCTCCAGAGCCCGCTCCAGTCCGGGAAATCGAGGAGTCTGCTCCAGCTCCAGAGCCCGCTCCAGTCCGGGAAGACCCTGAGCCAGATCTGGTCCGTGAGCCAGTCCCAGAGCCAGATCCGGTCCGTGAGCCAGACCCAGAGCCAGATTCGGTCCGTGAGCCAGACCCAGAGCCAGATCCGGTCCGTGAGCCAGTCCCCGAGCCAGATCCGGTCCGTGAGCCAGTCCCAGAGCCAGATCCGGTCCAAGAATTCATGGGATCCATTCCTGGATTTATTGGTGCGCTGCTTACTCTACCCTGGCCTCCTGCCTTGTTGTGGGGTTTTACTTTTCTTCCATTGCATGGACCTGGCCCGCCATCCCTCCCCTTGATCCGCCTCCTTTCCACCTCCCTCCTGAACTGTGTGGAGTTTGAGAGGGGGTTCTGTCATAAGTGGTGGCTGTCATGCCCTAGACAGCCACCAGAGGGTCCTTTTTGTAGTTTTGTATGTGTGTTTTGGACTGCGTTTCCCATACCTTTTGTGCACCTCTGATTGTCTCATTTTCTGATCACTTTCACCTGTCTGTAATTATTTCAGTAGCCCAACTACATATATTCTCTGTTCAGTTTGATTTTGATTGCTGTTGTGTTATCATGTGTCTTTGACTCCTCTAAGATGGATGGCTGAATGGATCTTGGTTTGTTTGGAGCTTGATTAAAAAGAACTTTAACTGCACTTGGATCTTTTGTTTTGTGTATCGTGACAGAAAGATGTCAAGCTTATTGTCAGTAATAATTTCATTGAGATAAGGGGCTTTGTCCGAAATTGACCGGCAGTTCAGAAGTGCAAAGTGACGATGTACAGTATTCAGATTTTCGGTGTGATGATGTATACCAGCGAGATGAATTAGAGAGCAATAATGAGTATGGTCAGCAAGCAGTTGTTTGGGAATAGACGATCTAGTTAGTCCAGATACATGGAAGGGCATCGGGCTTAGAACAAAAGCTACTCCGGAACACGCGCCGGAGAATCCCTAGTCTCTGGCAGTGATCATACATCATAGAATCATACATCAAAGGAAAGGACGTGAGGCCAAGTATGGTGGAATTTGTGCTCTGCATTTAACCCAAGTGCACAGTAGTAGTGAGAAGTGATCAAACACTGTGAACACACACCCGGAGCAGTGGGCAGCCATATCGCTATTCGCTGCAGATGGGGGATCGGTGCCTTGCTCAAGGGACTCACCTCAGTCGTGGTATTGAGGGTGGAGACAGCGCTTATTCACTCCCTCCACCTTTAATCCCTGCCGGACCTGGGACTCGAACCCGCAACCTTTCAACTACAAGCCCGACTCCCTAACCATTAGGCCACCGCTGCACCCATGGCAGTTCAAGGCCATTAGTTGCAATGGTAAATATCCAATATCCATTACAGAAGCGAGATGCAGAAAGAAGCAAAAAATAGGAGAAAAAAGAGAAAAAGCTAAACTTTTGTCCGAGGCATTATAGAACTGAGCAGGTGAGAGCCGACCCCAGGCAATAACTACGCTAGCCAGACCCTGAGACCCCACTTCACTAACAGCAGACTAAATAGTATAGCACCCTAAATAGCAAGCAGTAAACGAACAGCGCAACTGACTGAGAGAGCGATAACTCACCCATCAGAAGGGCTGAGCGTGGTGGAGACGTCGGCAGGGTAGAGGGCTCGCAGCGGCCCGGTGGCAAAGCTCACAGACAGCAAAAACTTGACAGAGACAGTCCAGTTGGATTCAGTTTAATTCACGCATCAGCAGTGTCGGATGAAGTAATCCATAACAAAAGGATTGCAGAGAAACGTGCAGCGGGAACACACAAAACATACAAAAAAGTCCAGGTACGAAGCGGCAGCCAAGAAACGGAAACGTGTCCTGCAAAAAAGGACAGATGTGTTTGTTTGTTCATCAGAACAGATTTGGAGAAGTTTAGGATTACTTCACACTAACCAATGGATCCTCTGCAGTGAATGAGTGTAAAATGCCATAAAAAAATGTACATATATATAACTAAATATATATAATAACTAAATAACTAAATCAAATAAATATTTGGTATTACAGCTTTTGGTAAAACAGCTTCTGTTATGCTTGCCCATAGTTTTTCAGGTAGCTTTTTTTCTTCATCTTGGAGATGTTGCCACATTTCTTCTGGATTTAGTTTGTTCTGTTTCTTCATGTCGTTCCAGACTCATCCTATCTCTGTGTGGAGCAGACAATAATCTTCCTGCATTATTACAATGAATGACAAAAATAATGTCTGGAATTGTAAACTGATATTTCCAACTGACACGCTACTGCAAAACATAGAAATAACCCACTTAAAACCATTTTTTTGTCGGTGAAAATACTAGTGGCCTAAGACTTTTGCATAGTAATGTACATATATATAAATGAATGTCGCAATGGGTCAAGGCTTGCACTCATTCAGGAGTAATATTAGTACCTGTAATAAAATCTTCTGCCGTTACAGTATCATTATTTTCATCATGTTCTTTTACTTAGTTAACTAGCAAAATACATATTTTTTAAGTTCTTAAAACATCTTTCTAAAAATATCTAGTCTACAAGATATTTCTCTTAATTTCACCACCGGGCGAATGGGTAACAGAAACTATTCCTCCATGGTAAACCAAGATCCCAGTGCTAACAGGGCTATATTTCTGGTTTTATCTCTGATTCAACATTCAGTAGTGTTCATGGAGAACCCACAAAGGAATGAAAAACAAATACTGATCTTGTTTCTCCACTATCTTTCTGTAGGTTCAGACGCAGGCTTCAGAGTCTCTCGTTGTGGCGCAAGCACTGGCTGATGATGTGGACTGTCACGTCTTTCCTTTCAGAGAATTTGGGAAAGGCCAGATTAAGAAGATGAAAACGAGCCCAGATTCCTTTGTGCAGCTGGCACTGCAGCTGGCCTACTACAGGGTACTTCACATCATCATCATCCTGACAAAAAAATGAAATCATTGATGATGATAAGTATGCGTGAGAAAAGTCCCACATACTAAAGGGCAGGATCATTAATAGTCCTTGGGAAGGGACTTCCTATCATTTTGTATATACTTTCATTTAGCTTACAGTACACTGATGAATAAATGAATAGCAGGAAGTTGTTTTCAAGATCACTGCCTAATTTATTCTTTGACCTTTAGGACAGAGGGACTTTCTGTCTGACATATGAAGCCTCCATGACTCGTTTGTTTCGCGAGGGTCGCACTGAGACCGTCCGGTCATGTTCCAGTGACAGCTGTGCCTTTGTTCTTGCACTGGAAGCAGGAGAGGTTAAGTCAATACTTTTTGAATTCTTTTGAATTTTTCCTTCTACCTATTGGGGACTTTTTGAAGAAGGAACTGTTTTAACCTTATCAGTGTACATTTCATGATGATTTGGATCAAAATGCCTCAGCTGACTGGAGCATGCTGTAAATACAAAGATTCTTCTCTTTCCTTCTCTGTTACTGACAGCACTTCAAAGAGGAAGTCAGGAATGCCATCAAAAATAATTACTTAAGATATTTTTCACATATTTTTGTTCAATAAATAGGCATTTAATTGGTTAATTGTAGTTAAATGTAACAAAACAAAAATAAATCGCTTTTCAAATCTTCAAATAAAAAGACCTGTTTGAAAAAAGTTTGTAAAAAAAGTTTGTAAGAGACTTTATAAAAATGCTATTTAAAGTTTGGATGCAAAAATGATTTGTTCTATAATTATTTATTGTGTAATTACATTTCCAAACATTTTATTATTTGATTGAATAATTTAAATAATAAAAGGTCTATTTGTTTCTATTCATTTTATTTAGCCATTGATATCTGAGTTCTTAAAGGCAGGGTATGCGACTTCTGGAATGTTGATATTTGAAATCACCAAAACAAAACTGCTGCCGCGTTCTATTCATGATGTGCTGATACAAAATTTCAAATAATTTTCAATGTTCACTTTATCGCGTCCAGGTGTCTGGTGTAAACACAGCAACTTACCTATCGAGAAGACCCAAAATAACCTCGGTGTCCGATCGAGTTCTCTTCTGCGGTGACGTCTTCGGTTCACTTAGTTTTGTCGTGGTCATGACATATTAATTTATGGGAACGTAATCCATCCATCCAGACATTTCCTCTTTTGTTTTTTTTAAGCTTTCTGTAGCTCTACTCAGTTGTTCACTCCACATCATTAGTAGACATGACCCTTACTGTTGCTACAAGTTTGTTTTGGTACTCAGCCCTGAATCTGTTTTATAAAGCATTTTTAAAAAAACGCTTACCCTTCCTTTAATTTGACAATTGCGAGAGCCTTGAATCATTACAGCACATGTTGTGTAACCTCGTGTTTTGCCTGATTTTCCTTCATAGGATGAAGAACACTGCCGCAAGCTGTTCCGAAAGGCTTCTGAGAAGCATCAGAACCTCTACCGCCTGGCCATGACTGGATCTGGCATTGACAGGCACCTCTTCTGCCTATATGTGCTCTCAAAATACCTGGGGGTAGAGTCTCCTTTCCTTAAAGAGGTTAGTGTTTGCCTGTATCCGAGAGATTTATTATGTGCAGTCGTGGATGAGAGATCATCTTGAGCCATCAAAAAAATTTCTTGCACATTTTGTTCAAAGATTTCTTTCTTCAAAGACGTTGTTTGATAGCTTTAAAGAAAAAAGTAGTTAACCAATAAATTAGTAAATCATTAAATCAATCTCTAACTAAACTGGTGTATTAACATTATCTTGGTAGGTGATTTTTTTTATTTAAAATATTAGTGTGTGAGGGCATTCATGGCTAAATGGATGCATGTGCATGAAGTTGTTGGTGCATGGGTAACTTGCAGGTGTTGTCAGAGCCCTGGCGCCTCTCCACCTCTCAGACCCCCGTGCAACAGATGGAGTTATTTGATTTGGTAAACCATCCTGAGTTCATCTCGCTGGGAGGAGGCTTTGGTCCGGTGAGTAACTGATCAACACAAATAAACAGGTGGAAGCGCTCATGAGTTCACTGTGTCCATGTTTTGTTCCTGTGTAAGGTGGCTGATGATGGCTACGGCGTATCTTACATCATCATGGGTGAGGACATGATCAACTTCCACGTGTCCTGCAAGCACTCCTGCATTGAGACTGTAAGAGCAAAACAACCCTACATCACTGCACACTCTTATAATGAACAATTACAAACAATTGATTACCCGCTTTTTATGGAGCTGCATCAGGATCATTTTAACACACCAATGGGGTACATGTCAGATCAGGTTATTGCTTGACTTCCTGTTCTATATAGGTACAAAATATCTTAATATGATAATGTATATAAAGCAGAAGTATTAAAGACAATATAGTGAATTAAAGAAAGTGGTGAACACGATTTTATTATTTTGATTATTTTTATATATTGTTAATAAGATCTAGTAGGTAGAATCACAGTTTTTGTCTTGCTATATAATAGACCCAGATTTGGTTTGCTACATGATAAAATAATGTTGTGCTAAAACAATTGATGATAATATGAATGCATAAAATTTTACATCCCCAGCTAGTTTTGGTTCGCTTTAAAACGTTTGGAAATATAGGGGAAAAAAATTCCAATTTGAGTTCAGTTGCTGGGAGGTTTACTTTTGCAATTAATTCTTAATTAATATTTAACAGGCACTCTGTGTCCTGGTTTAAAAGATGAGTTATTTCCTAATGTTTATATATAATACTTAACTAAAGTATAGTTCGTTTTCATTCTTTATAGGACTCTCATAAGTTTGGCTCTCAGATTAGTCAAGCCATGATGGATCTTATGACTCTGCTCAACCCAGACTTCAAGAAGGCCTCAAAAGTCGACCCTGTCAAACAGTCGTAAATCCTGCTGTGCGCTCGTATGAAGATGGGTTTATATATCATTATTTGTGCATTTTATATTTAACTCTCTTCTGTTTGTTGGGTTTGAGTTTTAATATAGTTGATCTATCCCAGTGTCAATACTGAAAATCATTAGTAGAGTTTCTGGTTTCGATAATTGCTGCTTTTGCTGTACACCTGTCATAAATCACTGAAACGTGTCATTTGCCTGTCTGATAGACATTGCATTGAACAGCAAAAAGATGTCGGGCCAGTCGAGTACTATGTGCAACATTTGTAGTTGTGTCTTTACAGGGTATTGGTATGAAGAGAGACTGTGTTAAAAGCGTGAAAAATTTTTTACTGACAGCTTTATTGTCTTTTTTCTGCTGCTTCAGCGGAAAAGGTGTTTTTACAGATTCTTTCCCCTTAAATCCTATTAAAAACAGCTGTTTGATGTGGATGTGAAGTGTTTTGTTTTGTTGCATTCACTATTAAAAAAAAACTGCAAAAACTGTACCATTACGGTATGATTACATATTTCTTATCTACCCATAAAAGATGCACATTAGTACATTAGAGCATTGCTTCTCAATTCCAGTCCTCACCCATTCCCACTCTGCTCTCTCTTATGCTGTAGACATCCCCAGACATATTTTGCCATGATTCAAATGGCATTGTTCGAGACCTGAAATTAAAGTGTGTTTATTTACAGAGGTATATTATGTCACACTTACCCAAGAAAGTACTAGTAACATAAGGTGACTATTTGGGGTAGGGTTGGGTTTAGGAGCAGGTTCAGGGTTAGTATTGAGTTACAGCCTAGTTATTGTAATTACTACAAGTTAGTACATATGCAGATGAGAAACAGGACTGTAAAATAAAGTGCTAAAAAAACTGAACCAGATGTGTTAACAAAGAGAAACATGCAAAATATGCAGACCGGGGGTCTGTGGGGACATTTAAGAGAACCACTGACTTACTTATTTTAGGTAAATGCATTAGTAAGGAATTATTTTAAGAGTACTCCTCCTGTAACAAGCTGTCATTTCCCTAATTGTACAATTTTTTTCACATTTTAGTGTTATAGATATAACAGTTGGATAATAAACAGTTATCCTTTCACATTCCTATTCAGTTCAGTGTCCATTGCTTGACTGAGGGCCAAAGGCAGTCCCTGCTGGTCATTTGCGTCTTTGGGTGATCTAACCGTTTAACCCCCAGACCTGTTAGGTAGGGTGAATTAAGGGTGATTGGGACATATGGTTGAATGGGACAGTATAGCCATACAGATTTTATTTTTTTGCCTGATGAGTGAAAATATATGTTTTTTTGGCCAAGTCCTTGCTTTGACACTATATAATCAATATTGCATGCCCTCATTGTTGTGACATCATCTTACTGGGCGGGGCAAGCCTCAAGTTGATGCTGCAGCACATGAGGTGAGGAAATGACATAAGCTTTTGCTAGTTTTCATAATAAGGAAATAAAATTGTTATATCTAAAATATAACAGAAACCTTTGATGGAAACATGAATATGATGTACTACTGCAACAAAATTAGTAAAAAGTTTGTTAATATCATGTTTTCATTTTTAGAATTAGGTGGTTTTTATTTTGTCCCATCCACCCAAACGCAATTTGGGTGGATGGGACAGCATGGTTTTGGGTGATTGGGACAGTGCTAAAAAGCTATGCTAATCAAGAAAAAGATTAAGCTTTATATAGAAAATCATTGTGTATGCTCTGTATGCTTCCTCATCCTCACAAATTCCTCAAAAACCGAGGAATGGATCTCTTGTGTCATCTGTGAGCGGTGGTTTCATGACTCCTGTGGCTATAATGGAGTCATTGAATGATGACGCCTCCTTCACCTGCAAGGACTGTCTGTTTTTGGTCTAATGGATGGAAAAAAAATTGTTTCAGTTAAATGTGTTTGACAAACGTTTTAGGAATAAACCAGAGGACAGTTCACAAAATGTTTTTAGTTTACCCAAGTTGGTTTAAAAGTTTTCATGAATTTTGGATCTGAAGGGTGTTCTCTTTAGTGAAACGTTTTTGGTCTGATGGATTGAAGTCAAATCTTTTCTTAAATTAAATGTGTTTGACAAAACAGGGATTAGCCAGGGGAAAGTTCACCCAAAGGTTAACATAAAAGTTTTTAATTTATTAGTCAATATGAAACAAATATGACCCCGGGGGTTCATATTTGTTTCATATTGACTAATAAATTGAGTAATAAAAACTACAAAAAGAGAAATGAGTCTTAATAATGAACAGAACAAATGAAATTCTGGCCTATATAACACATCAAACAGCTAACATGAGGAATAAATGTGTGTAGATTAATGATAATACATGATGTCCCAATCACCCAAACATTCCTAAAAAAAATTGTTTTGGCTCAGTTTATACTAAAGTGTATGTCACACCACCTTCTCTTCTGACATAATTATATTTCTTTCACAAATGGATAGATAACATCTGTAGGGTTACAGAAATATATCATACATTGGGCTGATATTTTTAATTCATAGCAAGAATGATTACATAAAGCAGAATTAAAAAAAATGTCCCAATCACCCTTAATTCACCCTAGCAGTTACTGAAAGCCTAAGAGAAACGGATGGAATGACGCAATGAATCAGAAAAAGGCATGCCCTGGCACAAACCGTGCACCTCTGTTGCCATGATAATATAGTAAATTTGTAGATATTCACAGTATCACGTGTCTTATTGATTAAATGAATCACCCTCAGTTTTATTGGTTATAGAGTGCAGAGGTGAAGCAGGGTGGGGACTTTCACCATGTGTCCATGAGTGACTGCATATAAACTTGCGGTTGGTCTCAAAACAGTGCTGCGCTTCGCACGGTGAGCCTACGCTTACATGAGGGTGTCGTTTACTGTGTATAAACACCGATACATTCAACTTGGTCACTTTCTGCCGCTTCCTGTCTGGTTTCTTAGGGGGATTTTAAACTCATCGTTACACAAGGGGGCTCGATGCTTAAAGCTGCAAAACGAAAGTATGTTGCAGACCAAGACAAGGCGTCTGAAAGGTAAGGCGTGTGTTTGAGAGTGTGCTGTACGTGCTTTTTAAACCCCCGTATTATAGCATAAGAACTAAATGTATTTTATTTATTTCGTTCTTTAATATTCATGCAAAACATGTTTTTATTGAATAGCCATTTGAGTAACGATAGTCTTTCGCGAAATTGTTGGTGGTGTTAAAGTGGCTTCTGGTGTCTCTGTTTCACATATTTAGTTACGACTTGCCATGCGGACGTGTTTGGACACCCAAACTCCGGACTTTTGTATGACGCGAGTTTTTAATCCTCTGCTATTTCGGCAGTAGACTTTTCTTCTCTGTTTAAAGAAAGTATATTTGCAAATACGTCACGGTTCAGCGATTTATTTTTTAACTAAATATGTTTCTCAAATATTGCGAGCTTAAATGGCATATAACTATATACCGAAATGTATGTCGGTTTTTATATGCAGTTTTTTGATTGAAATACCACCCGTGTAAACGTCTATGTGAGTGTTTAATTCTGTCAAACAGATAATGAATGCGATAAACCTTTCCGCCGGTCAGTTGACAGTTTATCTGACAGATATATACGTCAGAGATGAAGGCTAGGCTTGTGTAAATATGTATGAACAACAAGCGGGGTCTCTCCATAGCAGTGGTTCTCAACCCTGGTCCTCGCGCCTCCCTGCCCTGCATATTTTGCATCTCTCTCTTTGTTAACGCACCTGATTCTGATAATTAGCTCATTAGAAGAGAGCTCCTTGCATGGGCTGTGTTCCCAATCAACATTTTCCCTACACAGTGTCCGTTAAAGTTTACTTTACTTCGGAACATTAATTCACGGATTTGCACTGTAAATAAGTGAATATGATTTAAACTACGTCGCGCACACTTAAATGCACTTTGAATGGAACGTAAAAATTCACTTCGAACTGGAATCATGACGGAATATTCGGTGATATCCACTTCGCAGTGCGCATACGTTAAGCTGCCCTTGAATATTCAGCAACTTGTTTTTTTGTGGTTATTTGCAGTTCTGTTACATGCCCCGCCATGTGATAAGGCAGATGGGGAGGTTTGAAGCAGTGCACTAGTCGCCGGTGTTAGCATTCACAACATTCAATTCAATTCTAATTTATTTGTATAGCGCTTATCATTGCAAAGCAGCTTTACACCAAGGTAATGTTTTACAGTACAACATCAGACATCGTGTCTTAGAGCGAAACTCCAGAGGAGCCGCCAAATTGTTCCGATTGGAGCTCATCCACAGTGATCTTTGGGTTCTTCTTTACCTCTCTCACCAAGGCTCTTCTCCCCCGATAGCTCAGTTTGGCTGAGTTCTAAACATCTTCCATTTAAGGATTATGGAGCCCACTGTGTGTAATCAAACACAGCTGGACAAAAATGAAGAAGTCACAAGGCTGCATTTCCTACTGTGATAGTAAGGAATGGCACCGCAACAGCACTGCAGCTGAGAGGAAAGTCCTGCAGAGAGTGATTAAGGCTGCACAAAGGACAGACTCCCCTCTATCACTGAACTGTACACTGCAAGATGTAGAGGTAGAGCTCTCTGCATTATTAGGTTTGAGTGAACGAACGTCTAGGAAATCACAGCGCGAATCTCTTGCCATGAGCTTAAAATCTTGTTGTTCTTGTGAATTTTCGTTCGTTCACTCACTTGGCTGTCTGGGGTAAAATGCACCCTAAAAAAAGCAGAGGACTATTACATCCTTTTTTCAAAGACACAATGTGAGTATGTGTTACAGAATGTTGCGATGACACAAATCACACGTTAGCATGATATAATTTAATGTCAGAAGACAACAGAACCTGTTCTGTATACCTCGTCGAGTTGCTCTGAATTCAGTGCGTATTCATTGCATTGCTGCCGTTAAATACCCAATGTACTTCTATTTAAGATTCATTATACTGTAAGAACACCTTTGGATCACATCACCATACCACCCCCCCCACTTTTAAGTTGGCTGCTACACCCCTGGTTGTGTCCTCTTTTGGAAGCACAAAGAAAGTAGTTTCACTTTCACAATAAAACTCAGCATCTCTAGAACATGGGGCAGACTACAACAAGAAAAAAAGTTCCATCTTCTTTCTTTGTATACATATGGTCGGTGTTATAAAAATAAACCGACAACGTGAAAGTGGGGGCATGTTTAAAAGAGCAATTTTAGTGGGTGTTGACAAGTATTAACTTTTTTTATACAGAAATATCTTTTTAGTTTTAAACCTTAAGTGTTTGCAACTTCAGGGATCTTATCTACTAACAGCTTGTAACACTTCAAAGAAAAAGGAATTCCTTTATTAACGTAAAAACTATGATTTCCTGCTCAACACAAACTTTCTCTTCTTCTTACACTTTGCAAAGCAAATTCACTATCAGTCTATTTGTTTCGCACCAACTGCAACAAACATGTTCACATTTAGTCCTCAAAGTACCTTTACCTGTAAGAAACCATTGTTGAGAATCAGAGTCTGATGCTGACAGAAATTTTTCTCACCCTTCCAGATTCTGCTGTTATTAGTTTTGAAAACATGAAAAATGTGTTTGCCTAAAACATTTATAAATCTTATTTGTGAAATGATCACTGGCCTATTATATTGTCACTAAAACACTATACTGTATGTATTTTTGTAAACTTGTCACTTTTTTGGTCAGACAGCATCTTAGAAGGACAAAATAAGGCCAGACACTGTTATTTGTTGTAAACAGCTTGAAGCATATGTCCATTGAAGCAATCAGCGATGTAGCAGAAAAGCCTCAAATCACTGCAAAAAAACAGTGCAAACCAGTGCGATAAAGGTTAGAGTAGGATTTCAGCTGAAGTTTATTTTAGTCTAAGTTTTGACTGTTCTGACAGCCTTGTTTGTGCATTCAGACTTCGTCTTCAGTCTAGCAGTGGATTTGTCAGTGGGTGTGCAAGTTTGATCCTGAATCCACAGTGTTTATCAGAGAAGCTTTGGTTTCTTTCTGAGGAAGGTTATGTGTGCAGTTGGATGATGGGATTGTAAAGCTCAGCGGGTGGTCAAATACATAAGATGGACTTTGTCTATCACTGGTCAAACAAGAACCTAACCTTAATGTAATTTAAGGATTTATATTACCATGTAAAGTAAATATTAGATGGATACCATCTTTTTGGCAAAGAATTATGTTTTTATTTTCTGTGTTCTGGTCTGGAAACACATTTTCTTTTTTATTTATTTTTTAAATTTTATTAGTAAGCAATGTTAAAGTATTTTTATTCAGATGGCAATTTTCAGTTTTAATGTATTTTGTTTAGATTTGTTTTCTGTACATTCCTCACATTTATTCTGTGTGCATTGTATGTTAGTCTCCAGTGTCAGAAAGTTTTAACTCTATGGTTTGCACACTTGTCTGTGAAAATGAATGGCTAGAAATCTCCTAAAAACACGGTATTGTAAAAAATTAATTTTGTAAAAAAAAAAAAAAACATTTTAAGAAACAGTATGTAACTCTTATTATAATAACATGTACAGTATTTAATAGTCTATAAATTTTTCTCCAACAAATTAAAAAGAAACTACAACCAAACGCCTACTATTTTAAAATGAGTAACTATTTCACACACCTACATCGGGCACAATATGTCAAGGTTCCCTACTACCCTTCTTCCCACTTAGCTTTATATTGACATACAGACAGAAACTGATCACAATGGAGACCATTTCGACAGTGTACGGTTGCTATGGTTACTTCATCTTGCCAACGTGACTACTGTTCGTCAAGGGTATGGTGGCAGGTGAAAAACGTGCACTTGTAATATACATTTTTTATGTATCTTTTTTATCATTACAAAGGTTTAAAAGGCCCGTTGAAACCTAGAAATGTTCCAAATAAAAAAATATTTTTAAGCCTAACCCTCTATTTTATTGAAACATACACACAAATACACAGAGGGGATATTTCTCTCTTTTGTCTCATTTCTAATTGCTTAGATTAATGGCGGTATTACAGTGCCTTTTATAATAGCTTTTACTTTATGCCTGGCTGACATACGCAAAAGACAAACAGTCGTCTGTGTGATTATTGTAATAAATGTGCTTAGATACATCGACAGGTGGTGCAACGGACCGGTATTCAAGACTACAGACCAACTGTCTGTTTCACCAAACGAGCTCCAGCGCGCTCAATGTCGCCGCCTGGCCGCGACGCGAGATATATGTATCAGACAGCGCGTTCCCCGAGACTCAAAACGAGGCTGCGTCTCGATCAGGGCGCGCGGACCGCATTCCTCCTCATTCATGCCGTGCTGAGACTCTTCACACTCGGAAAGTGCAAGCGGAGCTTTACACACTGCTGCTGAGAAAATGTACTCAAGTTTGAGATTTTACGCATGGCGAGGATAATAAACCAAGGCATAAAGAGCACAAGTAAGTAACCTATGTTTTTTACGCACAGGCGTGACTTTTCAATGCAGTTTGTTTGAGGGAAAATGCAGTTTTTTGAGCGTCGAGCGCTGTTTTCATCGGCGTTCACTGTGGATGTATCGATACTTGATTGCGTCGGAACAGCCGAGGAGTGCGATGGGAACATTTTAGACGCGGTTTGACACCTCAGTGTCTATTAACTGACGCATTAAACAAGAAGATATCTGCATTGAGCAGTAACAGTGGATGACTAACTTGGTTAGATTCCCCGTGGTTTAATTGCTTTACTGAAATAAGTAACAAGCAGGTTATGTGGGTACAGGGGCGTTCTCTGGGAATATGCAGAATGTAAACGGTGCGTTTGTTGGATAGCTCAGTTTACCACTGCATATCACACTTTTAGGGATACGCTTAACTGCATGGGGAGGAGGGTTTTATTATATAAACCAGGCTTTGTCCTACACCTCTCAGTTGTTCTGTTATTTGGATTGTCAGTATCAATGTGACAGTATGTGGGTTGGCTGTCTGTAAATTCTCGCCAAGACTAATTCAGATGGGAATTCGGCAAAATTGGATGTAGGTTAGAACTGTTGGAGAGGCAGAATTTCTAATTGCAATGTAATATCTGCATATTCCTCACCGTAAAGCCCCGTTTGTTTGATTAATTTAAATCTCCGTTTCTGTATTACGGTCAAATTGCCTATTTGTTGATCAGACACTAATGTATTTTCTTCGGTGAGGCGGGAAAGTGTTTGACAGTCGGAGGTACTGTGTGTTTGTATGTTTTTGTTGTGTATGCACGAGATGTTCTGCTTCATTCACTGGAAGATGCTCTTTTAATATACATTTTAACGCGAGGTTTTGCATTTAATTATGATATTAGGAACAATAGTAGACTCGTGTGTTTCCTTGCTGTAGGCTAAGTAAAAACTGAAGATTGCGTTTTTGTAGCATTCCAGCTCGGCGCCCTTCCACGGAGGGTTCAATAGGCTACTGGCTTCTGCTTTTCATAATGTTTGAAAAGAGCTTCACATTGGAAAGATTACTTGCATTTAGAAGGGAAACGTGTTGCATTAGAGGTCGGGGAATAATCACTAAGCATTTATCGAAAATGGGTCGTTTAAACGTACACTATAACTACCCAGTCAGCATTAGATCGCTCGTAGCTGGACTTAAAGGTTTATTGTGATGAAATAAGCAGACTACTGCGAGTGCGCGTCATCTCTCCAAAAGTTTCATGTTTTATATAAACACTTCTATATGTTTGACGAGAGTTTGACTAAGAAAACGCGTAACGAATAGGTCGTAGTGGTGCCATTTCATTTCAGTTGCGTTCTTGAAGCAGCTCACGTTATGGTATGGAGTCTGGTTATGGTTTTTGGAGTGGAAATGGAAATTTTAAGAAATCGAGCTATTTTGCTTCTGATTCTTCTGAACGGTTCGCGCTTCTAAAGGGACGCACTGTCGAATATTTTAGCACACCATATTTGGAAATATTAATGCATGTGTTTACCTGTCCATAGCGCTTTTGACAAATGATGAGATATTTAAATGTATTAACTTGTTTAGCTACAGGTTTTCTAGCAATCATTGGAACTAACTCTATATATATTTATAATGCATTGAAGCAGCGAACACAGTGTATTAATATATGTCAATTGCGCATTGACTAAATAGAACTGTTCATGACTTGAGTAGAGTTCATGCATATTTGATTTACAAAAAAAAGACTCATTTTTTGGGACAGTTACTCACGTTTTGTTCATATTTCACTAAAATGAATCAGCTCAAGAGAGTCGTTTTTGGGAGAATCGCATGGACGCGCTGCGTGTTTTTGATTCACTGATGGACTGGTAAAAGTTGGGTCTGATGTTATCTAAAGCCAACTGTGTATTTTCAATGGATATATCTAATTCATTTGAATAAACGCTTGTTTTTTTCCACCAAAGTACTCCAACTACACGGAGTCTTTGTGTACTTGGCACTCTTTCATAATACCAATAAGAGGCCCTGGTAGTTTGATGGAGTTTGTCTTATGAAGTGATGTTATAGCATCAATCTCAACTTTATAGGCGTAAACGTCCACCTTTATGTCAATGTACACTGACACTGTAGGAAACGAAGTGCGCCATGTCAGAATTAATCTCGCTTTGAGTCGTTATGTTCCGCGCACTCGGCCTTTGCCGTGATTGACGGATGTTTTAAATATCCCTGACATCCTCACCTTCCAGCTTGTCAGTGCCAGCCACCTCTCGAGCCGGTGTGGAGTGGGCTGTGGGCTGTATTAAAGCTCCGTGCCCACTCTTCACGAGGAACTGCGTGCTGAGACACTCGCCTTATCCCACACGTTACATTACGTCACAATTAAAGAGTCACGAGCATTTATAGTCAGTTACATTTATAGCAGGTAAGACCGGGGCTAGTTGTCACACCTTTTGTTTTAGTGAACATCCTTGGCTTATTTTTGAAAATCTTGTTTAAGAACCTTACAGTCTTAAACGTGTATAAATAGGCATTACATGTAGTTTATCCTTTGCGACAACTTGCCCCAATAGTGTTTTAGAGGGGGAAAAAAACAATATTGCTAGTTTAATAATTTTTATTTATTAATATAAAGATTTTTGTATAAAAAGAAGTTTTTTATTTTGCTTAGCAGGCTTGTAGATTCTCATTACTTGTCTTTTTAGTTTCCTTCAATATCGCTCCTAGGACAGACAATGATAGCTTTTTGATTGCATTTATCATAAAACACAAGTTATTTAATTTACCCTTCCAATCCATTATCAGATCTTTCTGCACCTCAAATCTGCGGAGACGTCAAACTAACTCAATAAAGGCAGTCAGGCCTGAAGTGTTTTGAAGCTGACTGTATCAGATCAGAGGAAGAGATAATAAAATTGTTTCTCCCTTCACTTTTCTTCTAGTATGTACGTTTATATAAGTGTGCGCCGAAGGCTGGCAGATGGTTATCCCTCTGAGAAAGCGTGTGATATTTAGATACTTCATGCCATAGGAATATGACAAGAATAGAGATCTTCCATTTTATATTTGATCAGTCTTATTAGCAGCCTGCTCTGTTGTATATTTTTAGTGCCTTGGTAGGATGTGCAAAGGGCGCTGTTACGTCGAATTCATTACCATTTTCTTTTACTGAGTTATTGAGTGCATATAAATAGTGCTTTGGCTTGAGCAGGGTTTTGAGATTGAAGGGTCAGGCCATGTTTTGTTTGTCATGGCCGTCTTCCAGAGGAGATACAGCTCCCGCTTCCCTCAACAGACTGGAGGTCTCAGCTGGGAACCTCAGTGTAGGATCAGTGCCACTCATGATGTCAAGAAAGCAATGATGAGCTCTCATCCTTCTAGTGTTTTTCCAGCCCTCTTTCTTTTCCACCGCCCATCAAAATAAAAGAGCTAACGGCTGATTTTGGGAGGAAAACAAACATTTCCACATCTATCTTTGTGTAGAGCTACAGTATTCGCAATATGGGGCCGGTAGTGAGATTAGAAGCTTGACCAATGAAGCTTGACCATGACCAAGAGTATCTCATTCCAGAAAACCTGAGTCAGCAGCATATTATTTAACCGCTGCACAGTATTACTGTACATAGCACTGTATTCTAGGAATAGGTAAGTGATGTGCTCTCTCCCTCGCAGACACTATTTTCGCTAAAGAACCAACCTGCTGTGTCTTGACCCAGTTCCCAGAGATTGCTCCAAGTATTCGACTAGTGTTTAAAAAAACCCAAGTGTGACCTTTGACCTCACTGTCAGGTCACATACCATTGTGAATGAAAGTGTCAAGGGCCCTCGAATGAGCTTTTGCAGCTTTCGCCCGTCTAGGGTCAACCACTAACCCCTTTATGCATATTAAACAGCACATCAGTTAGCGTTATTAGTGACGCATGCTGTTAGAATTAAATTACAACGTCTGGGACCGTTAATGTACGTCAATACCAGTCAGTGGTGTGGATTTCTCTTTTGGGACAGGGTGGGGAGACCTTTCCTATCACCTCTCCCTTCTAGTTTCCAGGACGGCGCATCTATCCCTCAGCCTTATCAGGGCTTGGATCCGATCAATGCTATCTGCCATCTGCTTGCAGACTACAGCTTTACCACCACCCTCTGAGGACGTTTCTATGGCCCCTACAACTGATCCTGGATAGCATTGTCATGGCACTCACAATGTATTATGTTAAGCATAGGGTAGGTTTCACTGATGCCAAACCAGCTGTTAAGGGTATTATTAACTGGTGCCGTGGTCTTTTTCCTTTTCGCTCGCCTGTTGTGTATCGAGAAAGGCTTTAGGCCTCTTGTAATGGAAGTCACAGACTGGCAGCATCTCGGAGCCAAATTTCTTTTTGCTGTATCCAAAGGCGTCTCTCACAACGCATCCCTTCAGGTCTGGTTTAAATCGTGTGTTTATTTACCCCTTTTTGATGAAAACGACTCTGGAGGCTTAGCTTTAGGCAAAACGAAATTAGAAGTAAGAATAGCCACATGTTTGCATAACTTAATTTGGGCTGTATGTGCGAAATGATAGCTAGGTTTCTTACCTTTCTGTTCTCCGTGGAACGTTCAGCTTTGGTTTTTTGTGATTCCTCCTTAGTGTGAACTCAATAATAGACTATTTACTGTCTGGTTCATTTCATTTGGCCGTCGTCTCTCCTTGGATACTGCCGCTGAAGCACTTCCTCAGGCAGTTGTGGTTTGTGTACTGAAAGCCAGATAAATAATGCAAGATCTCTAGACTGGCCATGTAAGTAAGACTAAAAGTGATGGGGCCCAAGGGAAGATCCCTCTCAAAGGAACACAGACGCTCCAAAAGACCTTCTAAGAGGTCAATGGTAGCCATATAGGTGCGTTTTCAACGCGCGAGCAGCTGTGTAGTGTGCATTAGATATGGTGTAGTTTATAATACAGCGCTCTGTGAAGTCGTTTCAGCAAATCAATAAAGCTTTCTCTTGATAGATTGATAGATGTAATATTTCATGATATTGAATTGGTTTTAATAAGAGAGTTGAGCTTGTTAAGTCAAGGTCCTAGTGTTCAGTCGCCTCTTAATTAATATCTCATTAAAAGACGGCGCGTATTGATCTCTCTCGGTAATGTTCAACCTTTAATACAGCCAGAATGGATTTAGATAGTTGACCTCATAATCTCAACTGTTTTCACTTGTGGTTCATTCTGGCATTATAGATCGGGACCTTTGCTTTGTAATTTTGGCTGCTGGTGATCTTTGCTTGGCTGGTTTTGAGCTGAAAGCGGGTTTGATTTGGAGCTCGCTTTGTGAGTTGGTTTTCTTTTAGGATTAGGTCTAATCCGGGTGAGAGAAACCAGCGCATTGGATCTGTCGTGCCAGGCTTATCCGTTGCCCAAGTAACAGAAGACCGTGAAAGGGTTAATTGAAATCCCAAAGCGAGGTGACGTGTCGCCCTAATCCACGCTGCCCCTTGACCCCTAACCTCACGGGGGGTCTTTGACGTCGGACCTCCTTGTCACTGCAGGCTTCTTGGGAGCCCAGCAAACTTCTCATTCAGTAATGATGCTTCCTGACCGAGCAGCAGCTCGGGAAACAGAAATCATTAATCATGTTTCTAGCAGCTAATCATGTTTTTCCAGCTCTCCGAGAGCAGGCAAGTGAATGGGCTGCTTCTTTTTAAGAAGGTGATTATGCCAACAACAGAGTCGAATGAGAGAACTTTAAAGTCCACGGATGCAGGGGAAATGAACGGAAATGAAAAATAACGTTTACCCCTATTCAGTCGAATAAGTTAGGAATCATGACACCACATACAGTGTTTTTATTTTTGCTACTCTCTCTCAAGGTGCGTTTACATTGATTAGCTATACTGTAGCCGGGAGGTGTCTTGCTAGTACACTTTCCTACAATTGAGCTTATATTACTCCCATTGATAGATTATGTACTTGCTCATATGCATAAATCTTCAAACTCAGCTGAATCTGTATTAGTTGTTGTGAAACCTTAATTTCTTAATTTTGTTTAACCTTAGTTTCTTATCTTCCAAAACCTGATTGCACAAGAATTGGTAATAATTCCAACACAAGATGCAGATAATCGTAAGAGATCATGCAAGTTAAGCTAGCGATATAGTTTAAACTGCTTCAACCTAATTTAGCATTTTTTAATTAATTATCAGGTGCTGAGTTTGAACTTGCATGCAAAAAAATAAATTCTGAAGTCTTTGTAATTCTTTCTTTTAAATAGTCTTTTGAACATAATTTTTCTTAACCAAGACCGACAGTATTTTCCTTCCAGAAATAAATTCGATGGGATTACTTTTTAGAACTCCTGTGCAAAATGTAACTTTTATTTCTCTTTCAAGCATTTCTTGCTTGCTTTCTTTCTTGTAGACGTTGTTTAAGTTGCATTTTGAACATGGGCCTCTCTGTAGAGCTCTGTTGAACATCATCAGCCTGATTCCTTTAACATAGCCGGCTGCAGGCATTCTGTCTCCCTGGAAAATCTCCCCCCCTGCTCTCCAACACACTCTCTTTGAGTGGCCCGTTCTGGAAATGATTACTCTGCCAGACCAATGAGCAGGCTTCCCTTTGATGGGTCATAAACAGAGGTCGGAGGTCAAATTCCTCTTCCCAGATGGAATTCGCTTGACATGCTTCGCTGCAGAGCCCGGAGGTGTCGTGGGGGACGGACTGTACGCGTGTCATCATGCCTTAGTGGGTTAGTGTGAGTGTCTGTGTGCAGGATGCACCAGTTAATCTCCTTTGAGACTATATTTAGAGAGAGGTAATGTGCTGTGGTGCCTATGGAAGGTGTGTGTCTGTTTGAATGAGTGAGAGAGAAGATGACATCATGTGTGTGTGTGTGTATTTGAAAGTGTCACTTTGATGGAATGACTAGGAGGTGTTCAGCCACAGGAGTGTTGGGCTGTGCGCCTTTACACCTCCCCTGACAACCTGCATTTAACGTGTGTTTAGAGCGGTGTACGATTCACTGTTTTTGAGGTGTTTTCTTCACCACCTCTTGTTGCCTCCCCAACAAGCTTTTCAAGGGATCCAAATTTTGTCAGCCTATTGCCAATAAGATTCAGATTTTAGCTGGAAAACAGGTTCATAAAAGTATACTTGTTTATGCAGAGAAATACTTGTCTCTAGACTGATTAGGCACCATAAAGCACTCAACAAGGTCTTTAGTGAGACTGTGAACGCACAATGAATGCACAATATACTTAATGGAAGTGGGTTCTTTTGTTGTTTACAAGAGAAGTTGATGTGGCTTTTTTATTTGCCGTTTCTTCATGAACAAGATTTTGAAAATTTCATGTTAAAGAAAAATTACTTAAAAAAAAAAAAAAAAAGTGTAGTTTTTTGTATGTATTTTATCATGCAGTCTAATGGGAAATACAGAATTAAAACTTTCTTTAGTATATGTATATTATTTTTTCATTTTTTTTCTTTTTAATACAATTTCTACAAAGCTTGATTGTTTTAGTTGTAGTTGTTTATTTTTAAACAGGCCATTTTTTTGACACTTTTGTTGAATTTAACTTGAGCCTTAAAGAACTCTGACAAATCTGAAAAAGAGTCATGTTATCTGTTGACTGTCAGAAGGTTTTCAATAAAAAAACAGTCATGGAATCTAAAAAACATTCTCATACTACGTGTTTGTAATAAAGGAGGATACCCAAGAGACGATGCTGGTTTGAGTCTGGGCTGTGTTTTGTTTTCCCTCTCTTTTTCTTCACGTGTCCTCTGATAAAAAGTAAGTCCAAAAGTTTTTAGTACATTTTACTACATAAGCCCAATAGCAGTTTTCCTGCATGCGCTGTTTTCAAGGAAAACTAGACTTTTAGTGCTGCTTGCCTGTGCAAAACTTGCCAGCAGGATGCTAGTGTGTTCTGGGAGGTTGCCAGGACTTTGCTATGCAGTTGCTAAGGTGTTCTGAGTGGTTGTTAATATTGTACTTGCTAGGGTTTTGTAGATGGCTCATAGGGAGTTGCTTACTATCCCGATTTCTCAGTGATATTGTACACACACACACACACATATATATATATATATATATATGTGTGTCTTTACTGTCACTTTCTTTTTTATAAACCATATTAATACTAGAAAGAAGCACCTGTCTCATCTAATAGATTGCAAAATACTTCACAAGAAAATACTATTTCCATTTTACTTGATACTTTGTAATTAATTGTGACGTTTACTAGCAATTTTTGAGTAAAATTGTTTCCACATCATTTTTCTCATTGTATGGCTAGGGTCTTTTATTTTAAGTCTCTTGAATTTTTAATGTTTTAAATTTTTTGGCAGGTGAAAAATGCTAATTCAGTTTTTTCATTTTACAATCACTCTACTGATTATCTCAAAGTTAAAAACTTTGCCCTGTTTATTTGACTCCAATGCCCTTGTCCTTACATAGTCCTGTGTGATACACCTCTATATTTAGTATTCAGAAGGACAGAGACATAAGCACATCTCTCCTCACATCTGCAGCTGTTAGAACTTGAAATCTCTCAGTGGATGAGAGCTTTTGCGGGATGCAGCAGATGCTGTTTGGTATAAAGGCTCCAGATGATCGCGAGAAGAATGAGTTGTGCTAAAAGCTGGCGAGCTGCCCAAAGCAATATAGATATTTCTCAACTTTTTTTGTCTTTATGAATGTCCCGCAATCCCAAAACTTATATTTTTATGTGCAAAAATGCATCTGAATGTGAAACTGAATGTGCCATTGTTTTTTGGAGGGCAAGAGGATGGGACAGTAGGTTAATAGCAAACTTTTTTTCCCATCCTTGGCAGATGTAGTTTTGTACGCGTGACGGTGCGGGTCCAGCAGGGCTCTTTGTAAGGATTGTGTTTGTGGTTGCCACCAGTCTTAAAAGTTAGTCAGCAAAACTGGGGCCAGTTGCATAAACTTAGCTTTCATGTTAAGACAGTGTCTTAAGAGCTAATATACATTTTTATGTAACTGAATAAAAAAAAACTGTGACCAGTCTTAAAGAAAAATATAGCTGACTAACTTTTAAGACTAGTCTTAACCTTTTATGCAACCGGCCCCTGGTCACAATTTTTTTAAATTCAGTTACATAAAAATATATATTTTTAAGTCTAAAGGCCTGTACACACCGGGACGAATATCGCACGCGCATTTCGTTAGCGTTTTTCGAGACGTTTTTTGCCAGGATACCCATGCGATTTTCACTGGCGAATTCACTCGCATGGCGCTTACTAAACAACAGAAATACCTCTGTACACAAGGTGGCGCTGTGCTTCTGACAATTGCTTGTCGCACAGAAGAAGAAGAGA
>JAUCMT010000054.1:15304706-15324346 GCA_032357475.1 Enteromius thamalakanensis
CTTATGCGATTTAGAAATTGCATGTGCTTAAATTGCGATTTTTTTTTTTTGCGATTGCAATTAATTGCACAGCCCTAAAATATATATATATATATATAATTTTTTTTTTACATTTTAGTAAGTAAAAAATAATCAAATTTAATTAATTGGTAATTTAACTGAGTTTATTGTAGTGGTAGGGCTATAAAAAATATTATGTTTAGTTTTTTTATTGTATTTAATTATGTAAATAGGATTAGCTAGACTGTTCTTCTTCACAAGCTAATGGAATTAACAAACCCAGAACCATTAAGTCGAATTGGAACCAGACTAGTTAAATCGTCGTTTTTATCTATTAGCATCAGACCACCGCTATAAGGCGAGTGTGTGTGTGTATACATCTATTCTTTGCTCTTTATTTTTCCACACGCATGTTTCACCAGCAGCTTGCACGTTTAATGAGGAATTTCATTTCTATTAAAGATGCAAATGTAGCCTTTAAAGGAGATTGAGATGCTGGGGTGAAGCTAGCATTCAGATGGCTTTATCTCACCGCTCTGTTCATTAGCCGAGTGTAATTGCGTTAGCACAAACTCGTTCGCCGGGAACGCACATATCCGACTAGAAAGGTCACGCAGATGACACGGTGAAGGCGCGCACACACACACGTCTCATGCTTGACTTCATGACTTCATCTCTTGATAAGTCTTTTAAAATGAAAGCACCGCCACAGATGTTTGTTTTGGTGGCTGCAAAACAATGAGTGAAGTTAGCGAAAGTGTAACGCTCAGCACACAAACGCTCGCAGTGTGGAGAGGGAAGCGGGCCAGAGAACGGCCGTTGCCCAATGATGCGATCCTGATGGAATGTGTTCTAGCGAGGCCAGAGGAACATGAAACACCATGAGCTCCGGAGCTACCGTTATGGGATTTCTTTAGTCTTTATGCCCCCTTTTCCCCCTGTAGTTTAAAGCATTGCACAGCCGGGATCGGTGGAGCGTTTCACATTCTGATCCTGGCACGAGTGTTAGCTTGGCATTTGCCGCGGATAATTGTAGCTGGCTTAGAAATGACGTCGTAAATCGTAATTGCGGAATTTACCAAAAAAAAAAATACTTTGATTTGCAGGCGTGCTTATCATAATAAAGTCGATTGCACAACAGATGAGAGCGAGCTAATGAAAGAGGATAAGATGCGACGGGTGTACTTCTGCGACGGGCTGAAGGAAATAACCGAACGCTTCCCAGGAGGGAGAAAGCTTTTTATTGATGGCTAAACTTTGAGTCAGCAGTGTTTGCGTGCATTTATTGGCTCTGTGGGAGCTGTAGCCCAGACACTGAGGTGTGGTAATGGACGTGGATCTATTAACACAACCAGAGAAGGAACGGGATGTGTCTGTTTTGTCTGAGTTTGTTGTTTGTGGGTGTTGCAGTTGGAAACATTGTGATTTTTATATTCATACTCTCAGTTCTTGCCATAGATTCATTCATGACTTAGTTCATGTTTGCGCATGTGCGTGCAACCTCGCTGTGAAAATATGCTTAAGTGGTTACAATACATGGTATTTAATAGTCTACCACAGCAGAAACAAAGAGGCTATTTTGCGCATTCGTTTAGAAGTTAAATTAATATTATATAATGTTAATATAGCTATTAATCACACATTCCTGTAGCTCAAACAGTAGAGAATGTTGCCATGGTCATGGATTTTTATTTAATTGTGTTTTATATATTCTTTTATATTTTTATTTTATTTTTATTTGTTTTGTGTTTTATTTTATTGGGATTTATTTATTTTATTTTACTGTTAATAATAAACACATTTTTAATTTTTACTTATTTTTATTACAATTTGTTTTATTTTATTTGTTATTATTATATACATTTGTTTTTTGTTCATTTCATTTTATTTCTATTTTATTTTACTTTAAATTGTTTTAATTTTGGTTATTTATTTTTTAGTTTATTTACTTTATTTTAATTATTTCATTTTAACTCTTTAAAATATTTTAAATGATTATCTTTTATCCATTTACTTAATGTAACCCTAACCGTTATTTATTTTATTATCATGTTTTCACTCATTTGACTTTTTAGTTTATTTAACGTTTGTACTTCATAGCTTACTTTTAAACCTTTTATTAATCATTTTATTTAATTAAAATTTTTACTATTGATTTGTTACCAAAGTGCAGGAACCCATCATGGTTGTATGAGGCATGTTTGTGTATAAACTCTATATGGACGACTTGCAGTCATATTACTAACCATATGTTTTCTTACATAAATATTAGCATCGTTGCTGCATGTGTTAATCTGCTATGACTAGGTGTCTTGTAGTGTGAGTTTGCATAAGGTTGGTGACAGTTGTGTCATCCGGGGCAGGGTTAACATAAGTACATCCAAACTGCTGTGGTAGCAACATTTACTGCAACGTAAAAAGAGCTAGTGATTAGACTTGATGGCTTTTCCCTTGGAGTGTCTTGTCTTTTCCCATAGCTCACTATTTATGCCCACTGTGACCTTATGAGCCTGCATTTCTTCTCTGATTTAAAACAAGTCTGCAGTGTTGTGGAATTCAGTCCACATGACAACACATCAGAGATTTGAACGGATTGTAGGAGTCATGTAAGTTTAGTTCCACATTATATGGTGCATTATGTATCCACATATGTTTTAAACATGGGCACATAAGTCATCCAACATTTATATTTATGCTACAGATATGATTTATAACAGTGTGGCATATAGAGTTTGATTTTTAACCGGTGGACAATAAAAAAAAAAGGTGAAAACAATTCCCACTTCTTTTGCTGTTGACCTCACAGGCCATGCGTCCAATCAAAATCTAAAGTATTTTGGCACAAATTTGATAGTCACTCAGTAGAAATTGGTCAAATTAGACAGATGACAGAATGAATGTGTGTTTGAGAGATGCCCATGCTGAAAATATGAACAAAACAAATGTAACCCAGAAAGCACTTGGACAACATGAACAACCCGACTACAAATTATTGGCTGCAAAACATATAAACCATTGAAATTTTTAAATTTAGACTGTCATGTTTAAGCAGTTTCATTGTAATATCAATGTTTAAAAAAAACAAAACAATTTATTACAGCATTGAGGGTCATTTGGGTACAGAAGAAAAAAACAAAACCAGTTGTAAACTTAATGTGCCATGCAAATCAAAAACCACTCTTTTTTTTCTTCCCAAAATGCACCTGTTTAAATTGGGGTGCTGTTAAACCCGCTGTGTGATGTTGTTGGTGGTTTGGGGGGCGAGGGAGGGGGCAGCTGTCATGGTGTCAGTGGGTCACACGCTAAGGAGTGACGCTCTAAAAGGAGGACAGTGTTCTCTGATTTTGGCACATCCACAGTGCAACAGGCCTGGCGCACAATCACCTCCTCAGTGTCCTCTACTCCTGCAGACACCGGGCCCTCCCCGCTGCACGGCCATTAGTCAAACCCAAACAATACCCACCCTCAGCACGAGAGAGCATGCTGTAGAGTTAAACGGCCTGAATGGAGGCGGAGTGCGACTTGCGGTGGTCATTTAAACGGGACAGGACTCGCCTGGCAGTATTAGATTAGCAATTAGCAATCAGTGAGAAACAGTGCAAATGTTTTGTTTAGTATATAAGCTATCCCATGTTGGTGTTTGATTAACTTAGAAACCAGTTATGTGTATATGAATATTGCATTGAAATGGAATAATTTCTAATTTTTTATTATTACTTATTTCTTATTTCTAATTGTCTTATTTGTCATGATTACTGATATTCCACGGAAGGATAGAAGTACAGAGCCTTCAATGGATGGTGCTTTGTCAGCTGACGAAACATTTTTCTGAAAAACCTTTCAGCAGATGAGAAAACCATAAAAAAGTTTGTGAGATTTGCATGGCGAGTTTATCCCTCATAGCCTTGTTTTCATCCATGCAAAATTCAATATGGCGTCTAACCTGACCAAGTTAAGGTCAAGTTACTAAGGTGTTATTCTTAGCGCATTTCTTTTAATTAGTCAATAACCTTAAGTATAAGCAACAGCAGTAGTGTTGTTTTTAAAATGCAAGAATTGCTAGTAATACATGTAGCGTTCCAACCCTTTTAAAAGTTAACCATGGCTTTACTTCAAATGAAAGCAAAAAAACATGTTTTTGGTTATAAATTTGTTATACTAACCATAGTTTAACCATAATATTTGTAGTAAAACTGTGATATAAAAAGGGAATCCCATTTTTGTTGTAGAGTCCGGAGGCCAGGATTCATGAAAATCTTCTTAGTTATGTTTTGAAGCTAAGTTGTTAGTTTGAGCCGATTTATGGTGGTCCTTTGCTGGTTTATGCTGATCGGACCAGTTTAGGACCAGCATAAATCAGCCAATGACCAGTTCAAACCAGCATCCCAGCCTCAAATCAAACCTAACCAGCATATGCTGTTTTTTTTCAGCAGGGAGAGCCCTAAAGATGCCATTTCTTAAGATACTGTAAATTCTAAAAATGTTCCTATGAGCAAAAAAACTAAAGTGAATTCAGCCTCTGTCCTACATTATTTCCTTCTGAATATTTCGCCTCACTTGTTAAATGTGCTGATGCAGATGCAGTTTCTTGTCATCAACTCTCACTGGAACACTTACTATTCGGCTGTTTTTGCTTTTTAAAATATGTGTACATTAGGCTAAACTAAGGAACTGCAGAAATTGCAGTCCTTGGCGCATTTTAACCACCATTGTTGCTGTCAGCTCTTTATTTCTACTTTTCTCTCTGGCATGAAGGAGTCATTCCCTCGGCCAGTCGTACACCAAGGGCCCACTGCATCTCTGTCATCCTCATAACACTCACAATCTGTGATTTACCATCGAAGATTGGCTACGTAGACTGAAACAAACTTGCGTTGCTATATCTATTTAGCGAAAGAGATGAGATGCGGTTCCAAGGCTCTGTTTTGCAAATCATTTCCCGCTGTCAACAACTCATTGTTTCCTCAATCATCCCCTGTGATCACAGACACAGTGTAGCTCTGCTAAAATATCACTTTCATTGGAGGTCTCGCTGGATTGAGGCTATTATTGCTTTTTTAAAATTGGGGGCTAAATTGAGGCTGTCTGGGTTTAATATCTTGACTTAAATCAGAATATAGCCTACCAGTGGTGGTGTTGTACAGTTCGTCTAATATCATTGCAAATATATAGCATTTTTTTTCAAGTGCTCGTGCAAATGTTTTTCTCGCTGCTTATAAACATCTTCCAGGGGTTTGTTGGTGAATGCCTGGTTTGACACTAATAATCTTTATATATTTGTCCTGCACAGATTTTTGTTTTGTGTGCTAATTTTATTACACTAATCTGATGTCTTAATTTGATTACATAAATTGGATTAATTATTATGGATTTCTATTTATTATGCAGTCCAGAATCTGTATTCATGTTTAGGCACTTGATAATACTGCTGGTGAAAGAAAAAAAAGGAGTGAAAGAGAAAAAAAAAAGAGAAAGCATTGGCAAAATAGACAGACAGGCAAAATAAATGAATGGCAGACAGAAAGAATGAAGATTTTAAGACAGCAAGACATAAAGAAAGAAGCAGAACAACAATAAAAAAGCCTAGCTTGTGTGTGTGGTTGTGGATTAAGGCCTCTATGTATTGATGTATGTGAGTGTGTCTGCGTGCTTGTAATAGAAAGCAGATCCAGCTATGCAGAGCCTCTCTGGGTGGTTTAGTTGTGGCCATCACTGAGTCTTGCCTTCTACCCCACAATGCTCAGCGATGTGACCTCCATGTTAAAGAGGCGCTCTGTATAAATTTGCTTAAGTATGAGGTGCCGTTTTCATGGCTTGTGCTGTAATTTATATGCCACAAGCAATAAATCATCGCGGATACCTTGGTCCCGCCAGCCATTTTCTGAACCGGGCAGGTTTTGCTATCCTGAAGGTGCCATGCAACTCCCATACCTCCTCTAATTGATTCATCCAATTTCACCTTTATCCTTGAAGTAGGCCTGTTCGGAGCAAGTGGGTGGGATGTCCTAATTGCCGTATCCCATGCAAATAGCATTGCGGTGCAGTGTTATAAATTGCAACACGTGTGTTACTGCGGCAGTTTCAGATTATCATAATATCTCTTTTTTTTTTTTTTTGGTTTGTTTTCATTTTCTGAGATAAAGTGGACACTTGGATCTGCATTTAAGCAGCTTCGGCTGCCTCATTAGCATATCTTTGTCCCAGATAAGTCAAAACTCTGACAGCTTTGTTTTCGTAGTGTGTAATGGGTCAGGTGCAGCACTGCTAAATTCAGTTTTAAGTGTGTTGTGGAGTTATTTAGTTAGTTACTTGATTATTTATAGGCAATATTTTCCATGTTTTTTGACTGCTGGGAATTTGCTCTGACAGTGTCCCGCTTTCACAGAGCCAAAAAGCACCTCGGAGTGCTGACTCTGAGTCAGTTGAGCTGAGAAGAGCTCAGCTGTGATGATCAATACAGAGGAGAGAGTTTTGGACCCCTGTCAGCACACTACATTAGACAGCAAATATGGTGAAACAGTATAAAGCTCAGAATAGCTGAAAATCGGACTCGTTTAGCAGGCGTTCTTTTTGAGTGCCTCCAATTACTCCATTTTTATTTAGTTTTTTTGCAGTTGTGTCAGTGGATTAGGTCTGGGTCGTTTTTTTTTCTTCAGTATTGCCAAATGCATTGAGACTTTTAACTTGATTTGAATGCCTTTTTCCCTACAATATCCGAATAAAGAGTCGAATGCATTCTCGTAGCTGAATTAATTTATTAATTAAACAATAGTTTTAATTTATAACCAAACTATTAATTAAGCAGGAGACAAAAAACTTACTGTTCAACAAAACACGAATGAAATTTGGAATTTTCCCCCTGCCCAGATGATGTGTATCATGTAGGCCTGTCTGGAACAATACATTATGTTGACGTATGTGTATATGTATCTGCTCTCTCGCACACCTGTTTTGTAGTTTGTGCATGACAGTCAGCTCACAGTATGGCTCACAGCACCGAGCGGTGAATGAGACCCAGAGGCAGTCTCCTCGCTCAATAGTCTTGTGAAGTGAAATAAATGTCATCTGAGATACAATGATGCTTCTGTTTTGAACACTGGAGAAGGTCACAGCAGCAGACAGTCCCCGCTGCTGGCTAGATGAGAGGCCTAAGATTGCCCTTGTTTAAGTGGCTTTGCACTCTGAGGATGTAGCTGGACACCCAGAGCTCCTCTTCATCGCCCATGATCACATGAATGTCATTAGACTTTCAATTAGAACAAATTTGATGGATAGTCTCTCGTTCCGCAGCTCTGTGGTTGAGGGCAAGCTGTCGGTACTGTGGTATTTTAAAACCCGCGGTTCAAGGAAAGTGCTTTTGTTTTATGCGAGGTCAACTTGAATGGCTTCTCCGAGCAAGCGTGAGGAAATGAGAATGTTTATTGCTGACGCTTCTAAGCTTATGGCATTCTTCAAGGTGAATTGGTAAACTAGTCTACGGTTATGGCATCGCTCACTTTTTCCTCTTCTCATCTGCTCTCTGCTGCTCTATTCTCTTTCCTTTTTGTGCCAGCTGAGTTGGCACAGACTGTGTGAAATATGTAGGGGCACAGCAGGTCTATCAGACAAGTTCTCAGTGTGGAGTTTGCGGAGTGCACTGCTGTCTGCAAGCTTGACACACTCATTAAATGTTGTATAGGATTCCACCCAGGGCCCCACTGTAAGATATTTATGTTTATGTATTATGAGCTCTTTTTCTTTTGGGCAGGCAGAACTTTTAAACTCCAGTCGAATCAATAGACAATGTTCTATTCTGTTTTTCTCCCAGCACTCATGATGTGTTTTCCTACCCTTGCAGGGCTAGCGGCCATGGCGCTGCAGATGATGGTGTAGACGACAGCTCCGTGCCGAGAGAGAGAGCAGAAAGGACACTGGGTCAATAAGTCGCTCTCCTCATCGCAGACTGACAGACGCTGTCCAGGTTTTTTTCCAGGATCACAAAGGTGAACAGATCACCTGGCTTACCGCTTTTTCTCAGAAAGATATTCAAAATGCTGCCGTACGGGAGGAGGCCCCTTCCCGCCTCTCTTCGCGAGGCATTCCTCCTCCTTTTCTTCCTCTCGTCCGTCCCTCAACTTGGGGGGCTCGAGGTTAACCCTTCTTCCTTACGGACCTTTATCCCACCAGAGGGAGGGCTTACGCATTTGGTTGTCCATAACAAAATGGGTGAAGTCTACGTCGGTGCTGTCAATTGGATCTACAAGCTCTCCAGCAACCTGACCAAACTCCGAAGCCATGTTACCGGTCCTGTGGTGGATAATGAGAAATGTTACCCACCACCTGGTGTTCAGTCTTGCCCTCACGAGCTATCACAGACTAGCAATGTCAACAAATTGTTGCTTCTGGATTCAGGACAGAACAGGCTCATTGCGTGCGGAAGCACCTCACAGGGTATATGCCAGTTCCTCCGACTGGATGACCTCTTCAAACTCGGAGAGCCGCATCACCGCAAGGAGCACTACCTTTCAAGTGTGTCCGAGGCCGGCACTATGTCAGGAGTGGTTATTAGTGGAACTCAAGGTGAAGACAGCGGCAAATTGTTTGTAGGTACACCCATCGAAGGAAAATCTGAGTACTTCCCAACTCTTTCCAGTCGTAAGCTGATGGCTAATGAGGAGAATGCCGAAATGTTCAGCTTTGTCTACCAGGATGAGTTTGTCTCCTCGCAGCTCAAGATCCCATCCGACACCCTTTCTAAGTTCCCTACATTTGACATCTACTACGTCTATGGCTTTAGCAGCGAGCAGTTTATCTACTACCTAACTCTCCAGCTGGACACCCAACTCACCTCGCCGGATGCCAGTGGTGAACAGTTCTTCACCTCCAAGATCGTCCGCCTCTGTGTGGATGACCCCAAGTTCTACTCCTACGTGGAGTTTCCTATCGGCTGTACCAAGGATGGTGTGGAATACCGATTGGTTCAAGACGCCTACCTCAGTCGGCCCGGTGCCAAGCTCGCACGCTCATTGGGTATCTCCGAACAGGAAGAGGTGCTGTTTACTGTTTTTGCTCAGGGCCAAAAGAACCGGGCCAAGCCTCCGAAAGAATCAGCCCTGTGCCTGTTCACACTGCGAAAAATCAAGGAAAAGATTAAAGAGAGGATCCAGTCCTGCTATCGGGGTGAAGGAAAACTATCCCTGCCCTGGCTCCTCAACAAGGAACTGAACTGCATCAACTCGGTAAGTCACATTTCACTAACTATATTGTTGTACGAATTACCAGGTGCACTGTTGATTTTAGTTTTGACTTGTTTGCAAATTAAAGAGAGTACCTCTGCTCAGTTCCAGTGTTGTAGATGTTGTAACATTCAATCAATTCATTATAGAACACATGTTATTACCAGATCAATGGTGCAATAAAGCAGTTGGGAATATCTTGTCCATGTGCGTGGATGCATGCCCTGAGATTCTCACTGTTGTGAGAACAAGTCAGATTAACTAGCCTAGCCACATAATTAGCTCAGTCCATGGGATTAGCGCCCTGTTACTCTCTTGCCTCATGTGTCCATTTCCTCAAGTGATAATTGATTTAAACTCTTAAAGTTGTCCTGCCTTTGTTGCCCAGGTCCTCTGGGGACCTTCATTCTGGCGTCAGAACAATGTGGACAGCCACAGAGAGGCTAGTGTGGATAGCTTATTTGCTAATGAACAGCGCTCTTAGCTGTGGCCTCTACACAGGCCATCATAGGAAATAGCCAAGCCGGCAGTTCTACACCGAACACAATGCTTTAGCACAGAATGAGGGGATTATTCCCAGAGAACAGCCCAAATCCTCCTTTCTATTATATGTGCAGCATGTTCCTGGGTGATTCGACTGTACTCAGACATACAAGAGGAAACACATTTTGGCTGATGGAGCGAGTCAGAGACTTGTGAGAGTAATAAAAAAATAGAAGGATGGAGCTGGTGATTATGAAAGAAAGAAAGATGAAGGGAAGTCAGGCAGATAAGGATCGAGAAAGTGTGCCGACTTTGCTTCTCATGTATTATGATATATTATGATGCAGTTTCAGTGATGTAGTTATTGTTTCACAATTCTTATGCCTTGACACCTCATGTTCAGTATTTTGTCATCACTTTAGTGGGTTATGAATTATTACATTTCTCTGACAACTTTTATTAAATGCCTTAAATGAGAAAATGCAATATTCGCTTCAGTTTATAACAGCAATATGTGATCTGATCAAACGTTTAGTGGGACATACATCAAAGTTCTACAACTCAAACTAGACCGTAATTCATTTTACCATCCATCATATGCTGAGTCGTAATCACCTATCAGACTACATATCACAGTTAGAGAAACCTGCTGTTATTCAGCTGTCATAGATTCCCTTTCAAAAGCAGGTTTGATTGAGTCCTCATGTTATCTTTTTCTTTTCTTTTTTTTAATTGACTCATCATATACCAAGTAATTTTATTCATTTACATTGGGAATTTTTCATCAATTTTCTTTACGAAAAGCACAAAGAAAATAGAGAGACCAATACACATTTCTTTCTTTTGTGGAACATGAAAAGATATTGAAGAATAACAACTTTGGAACCCATTGACTCTTATTGGGTTAAGACCTTTGTGTGTCCTACACAAGAAAGCAATACACGATAATGACAATAAACTACATTTCCTCTGTTGCTTTGCCACAAACATCTATAATGGATAGTCTATAAGACTAATAATCTAATGCTTGCTGAGAATGCAACACATACTTGTGTTACATTTCAAACCGGCTTCGGGCCCATTTTGGAAATGACATTTGCGTTTATTGTGTGAAATGTTTTGGGTTTTGCTTTGCCTTGTTGTCTTTATAGTGAATTGTGGGTAGTGTGAACCATATGTTCTAATGCAGATTTTGATGGTAGCGGCCACAGTGGTAGACTCTGTCGGCGAGTAACTGACAGTGGCATTAACGATAATAACTGCTGCCATTATAATAACGGGCCTGGAGCAATCTGCCTTGGTAATGATGGCGGCACGGCTGGCTGAATTGGATGAAAAGATAACGCTCTGAGGGTTCTCCACCGGCAAGGAGATTCCAGCTTATGAATAATTCACCCTCACTCACCTTGTGTTATTCATTTATAGCCCATCACAATCAACGCATGATCAAAAATCTCTCTGCCTCCGCGCTCTGCTTACAAGCAATTAATGTTGTCATTTTCCAATCACAAAGCACACTTTCATAATTCAGAAGGCTTTGGGAGAGCCACACGTGCAGACAGACGGAAAGCCGACTGGAGCAGGAAAAGTGGCAAGGGATGTGCGCTATTCGACAGACAGACAGTAAGCGCTTTTGACGTCTTTCTTCTGCCCACCTGTCCCGTTGCTCATGGTAAAGCTATGCATATATGTAAATGAGAAACCGTACATGATGGTGCTTGATTACCATCTGCGACACTGTGTTGCAATCCATCAAAAACACGTCAGCAGAGTCAAATAATAATCACACACAGACTTCACAGGCTGCAAGTAGTACTTTTTCACTGTTATTCATTTCACTGGCCTTTTCTTTATAAAATAACTGACATCTATAATGGACACTTTTGTTCGTACACAGCAAGGGCCTCTAATATGATTCAATACAGCATTATGATGCAGTGTTTTGAGGCACCGTGCATTTGAAAGCTGAAGACTGAATATGTACTTTGTTGCCAAAGTGCCCTATTCAGATGCTGGTGTGAGTTTTTCAGAAATTTTTCAAACCTATTGATCTACAGGATATAGAGATTATTATGCTGGATATTGGCGTCTCTCCGTCTGTTTCCATGCGGCTTGCGCGCCAGACCCTCGTCCAAATCTTCCGAATTTATGGTGGCTGTAACAACACAGGAACTTTTAAAAGTTCCAGGTCACCTTCTGTGCCAGATGCAAGCTGGTTTCCAACCATCTGAATTGTGCACGTAAAAAAAACGTGGGGGGGGAGCAGAACAAAAACATATTAGCATTGCTAATGAGTTTTTCAGTCTGTCCACAGGTGATATTAATGAGCACAACAACTGCACACAATAACAACTAACCACAATACACACTCGTCACTTCCGTACTTGAGAAGACAGTGCAAATCACTCTCTCAGGAAAACATGGCGTCGTTATTACACGACTTTTAGCTGATTTTGTGTGTGGCATTGAGACAAATTGTTGTTCGACTGATGAAAGAAAAATACGCCAGGACCGACTCCTCACCCTTCACTCTTTTGCATAATTTATCACTTATCTCAGTTGATCACTTGCCTGGTGATTTTGATTGCTAGCAGTTATCCTTCTTGTGTTGCTTCTGTTTTTCCCTCAGACTGAAGGCGGAAAGATTTTCTGTCTTTGTCTTTTAATTTCCCATGCTATTGAAAACTTCCCCAATGAAGTACTTTGGGATTTAATCATGACATTGAATGCCATTTGCTTTCTGTTGGTGTTCACTTGAGTTCTTTTTGACTCTCTTGCGGAACTGCTCGAGGAAATGAGAGAACAAGTCCATGCGGGAGCTCTTCACAGACAGGCAAAAAAGATATTGTACTGGATTACACTTTAATGGCTTCCCATCTGTGCCTCCATCCCTGTAGGGTATTGATCAGAGATGACTGGATATTGAAAAATCATATAGATGAAACTATATCCACCTCAATAGCCTTGGGGCTAATCGTTTTTCCATAGTCTTATTTATTGTGCTCTGTAACACAGGTTTGAGATTAAGGGAATCCTCTGCAGATTTTTCTTCCTTAAAGGGAAAACAAAGAAGGAAAATTGACTGTAAATATCTGTTCTTTCCAAATGGGTGCTCCACAATTATTTTTCATTTTCAGGGACCGAGAATGAGTACTGATACTTTCTAATATTTGCTGATACGATATAGGCCCAGTTTTAAGATTAAGATAGTTTAGGCCTAGGGTATTCATTTTAAAATATTATTAAATTATCATTTTATCAATTAAAATGATTTAGCTATTTATTTAAAATATCTACATATTTAGTCACTACTTTTATTCTTATTCTCATTCTTATATATACACTTAACTTCTTATTTACTACTTTGAAGAAGCAAGCAAACCGTACTTCTTTACTGTTTTATTGAGTATAAGTGCATGATCTCATAATTATGTGCTATAGTATTATTTTAGTGCCTCCCTGTGAGGATGGTAGCATTGTGAATGCACTTGTAATGGGGCAAAATTTGCATTTCCTGCTTCTTTGTAGCTTTAACATAAGCTATTAAGATCAAACTAGGCCTTGAGAGCGGCCAAATAAAGTGCAGACAACTGTATGAGCTCTCTGATGGTAATTTTAAATCAATAAGTCAGCCAGTTAACTGGGTAGTAAGAAAAATGACTCCACCCCCCCTTCCCCAGCCCTTCAGCTGGCGACTATGTGTGTAGGTTGCAAATCTCTTAACAGGTCAGGCTTGGAGTGCTCCCCATCTAATTGTCGGTGTAATTATTTATTGATGTGTGTTTGTGTGGGAGCCGCGTAGAGAGTGTGTGTGGGATGGTAGGTGGTTGTGATCAAGCGCGCAGTGTGTGTGTTTGTGGGTGTGCGCTTGTGTGCGGCGCTATTTGCCAGGCTGCGCATGCAGCTGTATTTGTTGTTTCCTGTGGTGGTGGGCAATGGGATGGATCCAGAGAACATCAGTCTATTTCATATTCCACAAAGGCTTAAAGACAACCGCATACACTAGCTGGGAAAAGCCAGTTATACCTTCCCTGCTGAAAATACCTGCTTGGATTTAACCAGCCTGCGTTTGCAGGGTTGGTTCTGGTTTGGTTCTGCTAAGATAGTCAGCCAACACTTTTTCTGCTGAAGTGCTGCTCGTTAAGTAAGTTAAGAAGACTAAAGGTGTGTTCACACCAAAAGTGAATTTTTACATAATTGTACTTGATATAGATGTTCTTTTTGCATTGCTACTATTAATAAAAACACAAAAACATTTATAAAAAAAAATTCTGATGCAGCCATAAATGTCAAACCGAACATGTCAAAAAGCTCTTCATTGATTGGCTTCCAGTTGAGTTGAAATTTTGAGGTGAATATAGGTGAGTTGGGAGTTTGATTCTGTTTAATTTAATTATTCAGTTTAATTATTTGCATGATTTTGTTTTTGGTAAACGCAGCATAAGTGAGAAATTATTAAATCATAAATTATACTTTTTGTCATTTGTTAAGAACACTTTAAGAATTTATTTTAAAGCGTTATACAGGTGAAAATAAATAAATAAATAAATTAATAAATAAATAAATAAATAATACTCTCACACACACTGTATATTATAAAAAGTTGTAACCAGAGTAAAAAAGTATTGTAATATTTGCAGAATGGTTTTTGTTGTTTGTCATGTGTTTTGATGAATTATACTTTCTGAATGCATAACAATTAATTAACAATTAAGAAATATTAAGTTATAGCTGTTGTTCATTAGAACATAGATAAGCATTTTAAGGTATATTACAAGACAGTGCATTAAAGATGCCTTTTGCGTTATATATTCAAGTGCAACTAAATATATTTTTCATTAATTCAATATTTCATGTCATTCATGAATTTTTATGAATTTATTAAATTTATTAATTTTATTAATTATGAATTTATTAATTTAAGTCATTTTTACTTTGTACTTTATAATATTTTTGTTGTTGCAGTTTTACTGAAATGTTACAGTTCATTCTTATCTTTATCTAATTTTTCATTAATATGTTTTATTTGTCATAAGGGACATTTGTCAAATTTTTGGCTTCTTTGACAAGCATTTTTCTAAATGATTTTCTTGACAAAATTCAAGTATACCCTTGACATTCCTAGTGACCAAACCAAATATTCTATTGTCATATTTCAGTTTGAGGTTTGAATAACTTAGAAGTTAGCCATTGCAGTCTATTTGTAAAAGTGAGTTTGCAATAGAATGACATTTGATTTTTGATCCAGGATCAACTCTTTACTAGGGCTGGGCGATAAAACGATAAGTATCACGATAGGCAAATGATCGATATCAATAAAAAATGTGTCGGATATAACGTTCGATATTTTTTTGAACAATAAAATTGTTGATTTTGAAAGAATCTTTAATGTGACTTGGGAAGAAAGAGTCGTCTCGGGAAGTGATTCGTTTAGTCTTGCATGCGCATTGCGAAACGTCCTTACTGGAATTAATTCAACTGTTTGATTAGGTCATTTATCGAGTCTTCCGGTTTTACCGAGTCGTTTGTTCATCACATGATAGCTCTAAAGCCAAACGAATCAGATCAGCATGCGTGTACGTATCTACTAGAATTACTAGTGTTAAGGAAAAAAAACATTTTATTTATACTTTTTTAAAAATAAACGAGATGACTCGAAAAAAGATTCGTTCATTTTGCTGAATGAGACTCAAGTCAACGAGTCTGTAAGATGATCCGAACTTCCCATCAACAGAAAACACAGCGTGCGAAGCTAGTTTGGTTGCATTAACAAAGGCAGTCGCTCTCTGGTAACCTAGCAATGTAGGGAGTGATGTAAATAAAAGAAGAAAAGTCCGCTTTTTTTGGATATTATAAGTCAGCGTTTTTGGATATTATAAGTATGCCCGCAGTCAGACCAATGTCGTCTGCAAATTATGCAAGACCGTCATCCCCGCCAAAACTGTATACCACCACGAACTTGATGCACCACCTTAGCTGCGCTCACCTTTAAGAACACACACATTCAACCAACAACATCTGTAGCTGCAGCAGCGCACAAGCAGCAGATCACCCTGGAGAGAGAGGTACTCTGCATCAGTAAAGAATCTAAACGCTACAAAGATATAACTGAGGCAATGGAATTATGTTTACTTTTTCATTATCTGAGTTTTCCGTGGTTGCTGACATTTGTCTTAATAACCGAGGGGAGTATGATAAGAGGAAAGTTAATTTTAAAATAAAAATGTTTAAATGTAATATATTTTTCTGCTCTATATTTTAAATGGGTTATAAAAACATTGATAATTATCGATATCGACCGATATGAAACACTGTTATCGTGATACAGTTTTCAGCCATATCGTACTTTGACATCACGTGTGTTATGTGTTTCAGCTTTGTTTAGTTTTCGTGAGTGTTTTTGGTATAGTAGTAGTGAACCAGACTTCCTTTTAAGATCAGTTTTCATTATTTTTGCAGTTGTCCTCTCGTTGACTCCACAAAAGAAGCTTTAATTTCACCCGTCACCTATAGTTTGTGAAATAGCTGTTGGATTGTAATGTATTTCAGTATCTGTTTTCCTTCTAATGAAAGTCCATTGAAGGGCTTAGCATCTGTTTTGGAGTTTTGGGTTACAGGACTATTGAAGATCATTTTGTATTCTATTCACACTTGGAGTCCACCCTTTTCCTCTGCTTGGTTGGCGCAAGCTCCTGACTTGAGGCCAGTTTTGCATTTTTTTTTTTTCCCCTCTTACAATGTTTGAGGTTAGGTTTTGAACCATGGAGGTCGGTCCTCAACCGGTACTTCAGGAGAAATGTATCTTCGGCCCCTTGGCGTAGTTAAAGGTGGTGAGAGATTACAGATGTTGGAGCAACATGCATGTTGAAGCAGGAAAGGTTTCAGAATGCAGGAGCTTGGTCAAAAAGAAAAAATTCTTGGACGTTTCTCATCAGGTCATCATTGTTATTGCAGTTATGTTTCCATGTTGTTATTTTTCCAGAATAAAAACTCTGCTCTTGTAATTGCCTACATACCACAGCCTAGGCTTAATTACTTAACTCTTTAATGGGATGTGTATATATATATATATATTTTAGGGGCACGGGTCACAAAACCCACGGTTCGGTTCGTATTGCGGTTTTAGGGTCACGGTTTTCGGTTCGGTATGGTTCCTGTTATTTTTTGTTTTAATCTTGAACACTCCAGAAATGTACTTCAGCATATGATATATATAGCTTAATTATCTACAATTAAGGATACAGTATTAAAAAGTTATATCATGTTATCATTCATAAACTGAATTGGATGCGTGTTGCAAAATACTTGCACACAGTCGCAGTTCTATCTATTGTTTTATTTCCGCTGTCATCAAGGTAATAGAGCACGGATCGGGCCGCATTTGTCTGTCCGAGCCCGGCCCCCATCCGACAGAGCTGAAACCGCTTTTTTTTTCATACTAATGACACATGCACTTTTTTGTGTGGAAAGCCTGCTTTTACAAAGCAACTGCAGAAAGGCGTTCGGAAATGTCAAGGGATGAGAGCATCAGCACACACGGGGGAACAGGGCTGTTATAACACATACGCACATTTGCACTGGTGTGACCGAGCCGAACAGAACCCGAGCATTCTTTCTAAATAAACCTTCGGACTCGGGTCGGGTATCCATCCTCTAATAGGTAACATGAAATCCAAAATACACACCAGATTTATACGACGCTGGTGCATCCTCCGGGCAGCCTTCCTTTTCTCTCCCACTTGCCATTTCTACACCTACAGTATTGTGACCTGCAGCACTCACTCCACACCATAGACACCTCAATTTCTTCGTGCGAAATGGAATCACACTGACGTCACATACAGGGCACGAGGCTACCTTGCGCATGTCACGAACCGTCGAACCGTACGACGCATGGATGCACCAAACCGAGACAACCGTACCGAACGGTTCCGTTTTTTTTCATGAACCGTGCCACCCCTAGTGTATCCTGAATAGCACAGAGACCATGGTTTTTGCACGGTGAATTTAAAACATCTTAATACTTTAAAAGGAATCAAGGATAAGACTGGAAATCACAAACTGTAAGACTCCCTGATATTTCTAGGTTTTCTCTCTTCAGGGCCCTCTGCATGAAGCAACTCGCTAGACAGACCTGACAAATCCATGCGGATGAAAGATAAACACAGACGAGTTTAATGTTTACCTGTTGAAAGACGTCAGCCCCCTCATCATAATCCACCACCGTGAAGAACAGTTTATTAGAGAAGGCCGAAGAGTATCGCCAGGAGTTAGCCAGCACCTGATATTCCTCATTAGCTTGCCTGTAAAAGAGAAACATTTCAGAAGCAGAGACAGGTTACTCATTAGAAGAAAGCTAGCAAATAAAAAGAATCCGACAAGAAGAACTTCATTACGGGAGTGTCATATCACTATTACGTATTACAGTGATTGCTGTTTATTGCACGCTGGGTGGACAGCACAGAGAGATCGAGAGGGAAAAATAGAAACAGACAACACTGTTAATTAGATATCTGTCCTTCCGCAGACGCAACAAAGATGTCCACCTGCCAGTACCCAGAAAACATCACTGCGATGTCCACCATAAATAAATAAACAAACAAATGAAATTTAAACATTGATGATGCTGGATCAAAAGCACTCACATCACTTCAAAGAGCTCTTATTTTGCCCCTGTATATTCGCACAGACAAAACATTTCTTATTTCTAAGGGTTGCATGATGCACCTCCAGTACAACACTTTCCATAAAGGTCATATTCATTGTAGATAACTGATTCTAAAAACTATGTACAATGCTACCATGGATTATGAAATGACATAAATCCTATGTTAATAACTGTAACTTAATCATTGTTCGGAAAACAAATCTCATCTACAGTGCTAAGCAAACATGCATTTGCAGATGGAAACCATCCGATTTAAAGATTTGATAAATGCATCAATAAACTAAATGTACCAATAAACATCAATAAAGCAGGGCTCTCTGCAGGTGGTAAAAACACGTTTAAATATGCATGATTATCCACATTAATGTTTCATGTTATGCTGAGTGTCCATTTTCAAAAAGCAAGGGCTGAGCTGATCCATCATTGAGATGTTACAGCAGTCAAAAGTGCTCTGGAGAACACAGGCATTCGGGACTATGGCAAAATGGCATTTCATTTCATTTCCTTTGGGGAGGCGACAAATAGCGCAGCACTGACCTGGTATTTGGAGCAATTTCTAAAACTGAACATTATGAAAGAACTGATACTAAAAAACGGCACATCATTTACATGCTGCACTGCATCTTTACCTCTAGCCTCCCTTACGTCAGCAGGGTGAAGCTTTCTTAATAGCAGCATTTCCTGTCCTCCGCAAATGACATTTAAGACTTTTTCCCCATGCTATTTAAGACATTTAAAGACTTTTTTTTTTTACAGCTATTAATTCTGAAAAGTGAATTTATGACATTTTAAAACTTTTGAGGACCCTTGGACAACATGCAGACAGTTAGTCAGTGAGACTGAACGCCCAAATAAAGCTTTGTTTTTCAAGAAATTTGGAAAATGCAGTTCTTTGCATGCCTCAATTATAGTCCAACATCAACTATAAAAAATATAGAAATTTGCACACTACTGAAACTTGTCGTTTGGTCGATTCACTTAAACAACGATGATAAAACTTTGTAACAAATGCAAGTTTAAGTAGTTTTATACATTTTAAAAAGCTTATAGATAATTTAAGTAAAAGGTCTAGGTTAGCTTGCTCCTGCCATGAATGAATGAATGATTGACGCATTTATATAGCACTTTACTGTGCATTGCCATACACCCGAAGCGCTTTACAATCATGTGTGTGTGTGGGGGGGTCTCTCCTCAAAAACCACCAGTGTGCAGCATCCACTTGGATGATGCAACGGCTGCCACAGGACAACGGCGCCAGTGCGCTCACCACACAC
>JAUCMT010000054.1:15332356-15344057 GCA_032357475.1 Enteromius thamalakanensis
TGTCCATTTCTTCTGATCATCCTTGAGATGGTTCTACACCTTCATTTGAGTCCAGCTGTGTTTGATTATACTGATTTGACTTGATTAGGAAAGCCACACACCTGTCTATATAAGACCTTACAGCTTACAATGCATGTCAGAGCAAATGCATATCATGAATTCGAAAGAACTGCCTGAAGAGCTCAGAGACAGAATAGTGGCAAGGCACAGATCTGGCCAAGGTTACAAAAAAATACTGCTGCTCTTAAGGTTCCTAAGAGCACAGTGGCCTCCATAATCCTTAAATGGAAGACGTTTGGGACGACCAGAACTTTCCTAGAGCTGGCCGTCCGGCCAAACTGAGCCATCGGTGCAGAAGAGCTTTGATGAGAGAGGTAAAGAAGAACCCAAAGATCACTGTGGCTGAGCTCCAGAGATGCAGTCAGGTGACTGGAGAAAGCTGTAGAAAGTCAACCATCACTGCAGCCCTCCACCAGTCGGGCTTCATGGCAGAGTAGCCAAACGGAAACCTCTCCTCAGTGCAAGACACATGAAAGCCTCCATGGAGTTTGCTAAAAAAACACCTGAAGGTCTTTCACAAAAAGACTCATGGCTGTATTTGATCAAAAGAGTGCTTCTACTAAATACTGAGCGCTGGGTCTGAATACTTAGGACCATGTGATATTAAATTTTTTCTTTTTTAATAAATCAGCAAAAATGTCAAATGACAATTCTGTGTTTTTCTTTTAATATGGGGTCTTGTGTGTACATTAATAAGGGGAAAAAAATTACTTGATTGATTGATTTCAGCAAATGGCTGCAATATAACAAAGAGTGAAACATTTAATTTCAGTACCCACATTATTTATTTTACAGTAGCTACAGATGCCAGTATAAAACAATAAACTAGTAAAATTTATGAAAAAATGTGTATTTGGCCTGTAAGTTTAATAATATTGAAATAGTATATAATAATATATTCATTTCCTTCACACTATTATCCTTAAAGAGGGTGTAATTAATAAGCTTAACATGTATTTGATTCAGTAAAAGCCTTGAATCAATCGACAGCCCTAATTTTAGCTCCTCCTGCTATTGCAGTTTTCAACTACTACTATATCTGGGACACAAAGAGTAACTCTATTGCAAACAAGCATAAGGGGACATGACATCATGACACAGACACTCCTCAGAGCTCTGTTTCTTTTCTTAAATGGCACTGGCATTTAAAGAATCCACCTTAAGAGCCCTCTGCATTTAGGAAGCTATTTATATTTTTAAAAATGTGCCATCATTTTCATCTCCCACCGCAGAGTGACACACTGGGTCCACGCTCACAGCCTACATTTATCAGACACGCACTGCACCAAGTCTGCCTCACTTCAAAAGGGGTGTTTATTTGTTTGAAGAACGTTTAGACAAAATGAGCTGATAAAAAGGAGCTGCGGGGAAAGGAGTGAGGTAGTTGCAGTATTGGAGGCTGCAGGATTTATCCACATCATCTTCCAGTTTATTAAAGAGATAAATGCCAATGCTGTCATTTGTATTTTTGGATGAACTGTCACTTTAAGGGACATGAGTGATGACGAGTTGGTCAGAACGGATCCTACATCTTATATACTGCACTATTATATACTTACACAAAATCAGCAAATAGTTTATCTCGCTTGATCCTCAGTAAAAATGAGAACTGCTTCTCAAATTAGGTAATGTTGAGTGTCATTCGATTTGATTCAGTGTTCATTCATGTGGCATCTCCTGCATGATCTTTCAGAGAATAGCAGTCAATTACAATGAAAACTGGGGTATTGCGATGTCTCTTTTGATCATGGTGATTGTTGCCTCTCCAATACATTACTTTAACGCAGCATGTGAAACAATCACAGAGCTGTTTTGCATCTGCAAATCATCTCTCACATTCTGAAGCGGAATAAAGCAAAAGGGGGAAAAAAAAGCCAATTGTAATGGCAGACAAGTTGCACCAGAGTTTTTGAGTTCTTAATGGATCTAACCAATAGCAGCTGACATACTTGATGTATTAATCGTTTACTCGATTTAAAAACCCAAGGAAATGAATAAATATTGGATTTTTTTGCAGCTCTTTTTGTTTGAGGGTCTGGTGTACTCCTAATTTATCACAAAATCTTTCACAAAATGTATTTTAAGCGCAGTGTATGTGTGTTTTTAGATTTATATACTGTATATATATGCTAAAATTTTTATTTTGGTAAATATATTGATTGCAAAAAAAAGATTTCTTAGGATAACTGAGAAAACTGAGAAATTGATCTGGCACTCGAGCATATCTACAATTTTGTCCTGCCTTTGATTAGCTATTTACAAGTAGTAGATCATAGTTCTCGACTGTGATGTAAATAAAAAGGATATTAAAGTCCTACTTCCTATTTTAGTAGGAAAAATGTCAACAAAGGAAAGATAACCACGATAAACCATGCCCATCAAGCGATTTCAGGGGGTCTTTAAGCATAAAGGGTTTTCTCTATCTACATTTCACAAGCTTTGCACTACAAGCTAAAATCGCAGCTTGTAATGTACATAAAAGGAGGGAAAAGTGTGGGTACATTTTCAGCTATTTTAGTATACAGTGATTTGGTTGGAAATTTGGGCTACGGAGAGTCTTTAAATGAAAGGGAAATTGCCTCCGTGCAAAGAGAAACAAATTACAACTGTGATTATGCAAATGAACTGTGGCTTTTTACGAGTGTAGAAAAGACACATAGCGAGGACCGAAATATACTGTAGCCTGGAAGAGCTATTACAAAAGCAAATATACCTCCAAATGTGTCATATCAGCGGAATAATTTTCACTTTAATTAAATAAGAGCCCTTCTGGAGCACAATATATGAATTAGGCTCTGGAGTTAATCAGCGCACATTGTGGAGACCGACCTTCGGTGAGACACGTGAGGACTGGCCTGTCATTTTCGGCTTACAAGTGCAGTCACAATACACATTAGATAACAACAACTTGCACTGCTAACATCAGCTCCATATCTGATACTGATTGACAGTTTAGGACACTTTCCCCATATAAATGAAGTATACTCAACCTGGCATGTAATTAAAAGGCAGTATGCTGCTGGTAGATTGACTTACATTGCTGTGTGTATGTACTCTGATAAATGATAGGATTTAAATGTCTAAACTGAACATCAGAGTGACAGCTCTCACCCGAAGGCATTGAGTGTGAATCTTCTGTTTACAGCATGTACCGCTTCATTCAGCCAGCAAATGCCTGCAGTTGAGCACAAATGGTACCGTGTGGCCCATTGCTATTAGAACAGCGGGATTTCATTCGTTTGACTAATGTTCCCTTCACACATAGACTGTTACAGAGCTATTAGATGACAAACTTCCAACCAAATTGTCTTGTGGGTTTTTATGCTATACATACTCAACCATTCTAAAGTTTGGGGTCTGTGAAATGTTTAATGTTTATGAAATTACTTTATGTTCTTCAGAAATCAAACACATGTTTATGTTTGTTTTTTTGTCAGGGTTCTTTGTTACTAAAAAACAGCAGTATTTTTTTGTAACTATGTAAGTCTTTACTGTCACTTTTATCAAATTAATGCATTGCTATATAATAATAAAAAAATATATATATATATAAGAAAAGGTATTGCTGATTAAGCATTTTATTATTTATTTAAATTTATTATATAGTTTATTACATAGTATTTCATTGTTGTTGTAGTTTTTATTGTTTTTGTTGAATTTTGTATCATTTTAGTTTAGGATTATAGTTATAAATTATATAGCTAACTTTTAAGTCCATAAATAAAAAAAAATTGCTGCAAAACTATGGCATAAGATGCAAAAAACCTTATTTTGACACATTCCTTCTTAAGATTTACATTTTCAAGGCATTAAAAAGGGATATACATTGATCATAACATGTAACATGTTTACTAAATCCCCCAAAACTCTTATACTTACTGGCCCTCGGCCATATTTATCTTTGAGGCCCTACAGTTTGTTAATATGGTCATAATATGTTTAGCGGGAGAGATCCAGATGCATGCATGAGATGTTTAGACTAGTGCTGGTTTTGAATTTCCTTTTTTATCAAGGAGAACCCGAATCTGATTTGTTGCTTTTGAGTTGGCAGCCTTCCAAATAAATGATTAGAAATTACAGAGGGAAAATGAACTAATTTCCCACAGTGACCAATCAATGTAGAGGGCACATCTATTTTCTTTCTAATTTCATCACGCTCTAAAAATGTTTCCGTTGCTTAATACATGTTGTGAGAAAACCAGAAAGAGCTCATCCCACAGTGCTACACCCAATTTATTATTTAACATGGTGCTTATGCCATATTAAAACATCTCACTCTTGTCATCTCCAGCCATCAGCTGCGGGCATCCAGGGAGCCCCATCTATGGGCGTACCGTAGGCAATGGCTTCAACCTTAATGATGTGGTGAGCTTCTCCTGCAACATGGGATACGTGATGGAGGGCCCTTCTCGGGCCCAGTGTCAGGCCAACCGACAGTGGAGCCAGCCACCACCAACATGTAAAGGTGGGGAGAAAAGTTAAGTCTTTTATTCACACGGAGCTTTGCCTGATCCACCGCCTGACAAAATTAAAGCACCGCAGTGCACTCTGTGGGTAAGGAAGAGGGTAGCGGCTGTTGCGATGTTGCTAAGCGGCTGCCTTTTGTGGGGTTTGGTGGCTTAAAGTACAATGACAAAAATGTCACTGTCTGGTGAGGAAAGTAGATTGCATGTTCTGGGATAATTCATTCTGCATGTGTGCACTCACGTATAATGGCATGGTGTATGATACGTAAGGGATAATGTACAGGCAGCCGGTAGTTATCGCAGGAATAAGCCCCGACAGTGTGTATCACGCTGAAAAAAAAAAAAAACTGAACATGAATATGAATTTGAAGCATTTTATTGGCGTATTTGTTTTAAATTAACATTTTTATCCTTCCGCGAAACGATATAGTACCAAATGACTAACATTCAACCGTAAGACAATTTATAACATCTACATATGAATATAACAACGGATGTATTTTTGTTATTTATTGCACCTCATGTTGTCCGGTGTTTGTCACAAGATGGCGCCAAACGGTAATCTTTGTTGGCGCGGAGGGATTTAAACACACAAGTAGTCCCGGCTATGCGTTATTACTTTGGAGCGGTTATTATTCGAAAAGAACGAACCTGCAAACGTCTCAACTGACCAATCAGAATCAAGCATTCCAGAGAGCCGTGTAATAAGTATATGTAAAATTTGTTCCCATGAATTTTCTCAGAATGAAAATTAGCATCTACCCAAGCCCTATAAGCTCTGGTGTTTCCCTACTAGGTGAGCTACAGGACCGTCTTGTCATATTTTCCTTAATCATATGACAGGATAGACAGCCTACATAAAGACATTAGGTCCTACTAAAGGACTTTAGATTGAGGGTCAACAGGATTGCACAGTGGAAGCAGCTTTATAAATAACACCATTATATAAAGCTGAACGACAGCTCATGATGGCCATGCTAATATGACGTGTATTTTTAGATAAGCCTCAGATGCTTTCTGAATCTGTGATGTTCTCCTGTCTAATGCTGTTAATGCCAGAGAGAGTGAGAGCGGCGGAGAGAGTGCCTGAATCCTGGCTCGCTTTAGCGCGAGCACCATTAAGACCCAATTAGAGAGCCTCCATTGGCTGTTTGGAGGAAACAAAGGGCAAACGGCTGAGCCGCTGCATTTCCACCGTCACCAATCAAAACAGGAGGCTGGCAGCCTGCCATCCCTCTACTCATCTCTTTCTTTCTCTTAGGCCATGCGTCCAGAAATGTTGGCAGCCTCTCTTTATCTTCATTTATGTGTTCCACCATCTACAAACACATTTAAGGACAAGCGCACACGTACGCACGCATCAACACAAACACATTTAAGGACAATCGCGCACATGCACATTAAACAAACACCTTGGTACATATTGAGTGTACACAAATAAATTCACGTTGAACACAAATGAGCGGCTCTGTGGACAATCGGCTAGTGTTGTTGTGCATTTTCTATGCTGATTTTGGTATATACTTTCTTTCGAGACTAGTAGCTATAATATAATAAAATATAGCTTAGAATAATTGTACTCAATAAAATATATTAATTACATTTTATATTAGCATGTGTAAATATTAGTGCTCTTAAAGAGTTTACCACATCCTAAATAAAATATTTTGTTTACGTAATATATGTATGTGAACAAACTTTTATAAAAATCATTTGGCAGCACTTATAAATATATATGTACATATTTGTATTAAAAATGCTATTGAATGTTGCAGTATTTATATTATTAATATATATTTTTAAATCTGTTATAAATGTCTAAATATAAATATCAGAAACTTATAAACTGATATTTAGGTATAAAACATATTATTTTTGAAATAATCATGTAAATTAGGAAATAAATCTAACATTATTTTATATCAATACAATTTATAAATACTTTTTATATTATAACTTTATTATAAAACTATAAATGTATAACTATAAACTATACTATAAACTATTCTAAATGTGTTGTTTGTATATGTTTAAATGTTAATGTGTAGTCAAAGTGTATAAATATATTTTACTATTCCAAAATTGGTCAGTATTACAGTTCATAATTATATTTATATTAAACAGTATAGTAAAATATAATTATGATTATGTAAATTATTATACATTTAAAAAATAATTTTAGAGTTGCACACACAATTATACTTGTATAACCAATATATAATTATAAAATCGAATTAATATATAAAATTGAAATTCTGTATATAATTTATATTTGTGTATATGTGGACTATATACGAATGAATTACAGAATGATGAATAAGAACGAATTTAAAATAAAATCTAAATCCTTTTTTGTAACTATAGTTATTGATTTTAAAAATGAGTCCTGAAAAAAAAGTTTTGGTTTAAAAACGCAGTCCTCACTCAAACTGAACTGTGTGAACATAACTGTGCACTTAACAGCAGGACTGAGAACTTTGTATCTCTCCTGTGTATGTTCTCGCAAAATCAGGTGTCAGTCTCTCTGGATCTGGCCTGGAGCGTCTCTAAAACATGCTGCCAGATTAACCCTTTGAGACTTGTCCGTCTATCACATCCACCTCTGTCAAACCCTGCCTCCCTCATCGATCCCTAAGGCTATCATTGGATGGATGGAGAGAGAGCATGAAAAGAAAGAGATGGACTGATAGAGGAGAGAGCTGGATTGTGTCTGCTCCGAGATCGATCAGATGGTGTAATGATAAGACATAAGGATTACAGTTCCTCTCCAAGGTGTATGAGTGTGTATGTGTGTGTGTGTGTGAGGACAAAGGTGAGTTAGCATCACGTTCCTGTTTCCAATTGGTCTTCATTTGGTCACTAGCCCGAAATCAGGATACTTTAAGGTTTGTGCTTAGTCATCAGCAAAACCGAATCAACCAGGCATTACTCAGAATTGTATTGATATCTCTGCTTCATGTTAGAATTTTTATTAGATAATACATTTACACAACAGCCTCCTTGTCTTTAACCTTCCATGCTGTTGAGGGGTATTTTTAGACTCTAAACAGATTTACCGCAACTTAAAGGGATAGTTCACCCAAAACTGAACATTCTGTTGTTATTTACTCATCCTCATGTTGTTCCAAAGTTGTGTGATTTACTTTCATCTTCTTCTTTTTGGGTGATTATTCTGGGCCTTCTCAAAGTAATGGAAGAAAATGAGAGATGATGCTGTTAGCCGAAATGACAAAAAGATACCATAAAACACCACAACTTGTAGTTTGTATGACTTATGTGCTAAATTTTTAAGTTGTTATTTACTGAAGCTATGCACTTTAGCATTTTCAAAAAAGGAGAATTGTCTGATAAAAGTTAGTAAATAATGCAGTTGGAAGTGAGTCATGTTAGATTTGTTGTTAGCGTGCAAATAATTGTTGGAGGTAAAAGAGCAAATATGCTGTGATTTATCACGTAGGGTCAGTTTGATATTCAGTGGCAGAAGCACAGATGAGTTCATTTAATTTTTTGAGGTTCATACTCTCTGACTGGATTCTGAAGCATCTCCTTCCTGTCCAGCCTGTCAGAGGCATTTCGGCCCACTTCCATCTCAGCTGTCATCGCCCTTACGTTCCACAGATATTGAAGATGACAGTCTCAGTCCAGCCCAAGAAACTGCGGTTGCATGGTGTCTGTCTTTAACTTGTTAACATGTCCGTTTCTCTTAACGCCCTGCTCTGAAACTAGAGATTTATGGGAGAGATGAGATTTCTTCTTGGGTCAGGACATCCGTCTCCTCCCTTCCCCTCCTACTGAAAAAATTCAGCACCGAGCACATTCCTCCCACTTGTACCCAGGCCACCTTGCGGCCTTGTTAAGTCATCTTTCCCTCTTCTTTTGTCCCAAATTGAAGCTGTAATTTGAGTTAAAGAGCGGGAAAATGAAGAAATCTGCATGAGGCATACTGTAGAACCTCTGATAGATACGCATCGTTGCCGGTCGCGGTCACTGGCTTATGGGTGGCTGCCCTGTTATTTTTCAGTTCTCAAATGGGATGCTGAGTAGAAGGTATATATTTCAGCACTGTGTGTGATTTCTAGTTTGACTGTGTGTTTAAATAGGCTTGTTTAGTGATATACCTGTATATCTACAGTATATAACATTTCTTTGAGAATGAAGGTGTCAAACAGGTTGAGGGATGAACGGATAGATTGACGCATGGATGGAAAGGTGAATAGACTGATGGATGTAACATTTCCTTGTGAATGAAGGTAGCAAACAAAGTCAGGTAAATGGATGAATAGTGGATGGTCAGATGGATAGATGGGTGGATGGATGGATGGATGTAGAATTTCCTCTTGAATGAAGGTACAGAAGTGAGGCATGGCCTGGTAGATGTAATGGTAAATGGATAGATAGATAAGTTGACAAATAGATTGACAGATGGATAGAAAGGTGGATGGATGGACAAATAGAAAGATGTAGCTGGACTGATGTAGCATTTCCTCCTAAATGAAAGTAGCGAATAGGATGATGAATGGATGGATAGATAGGTAGATAAATGGATGGATGGATAGATACTGTAGATAGATAGATATATAGGTGGATGGATGTAGAATTTCCTCCTGAAGGAAGTTAGTAAACCGGATGAGAGATAGATGGATGGATAAATGAGAAATGAATAGATAGGTGGCCGTATGGACAGAGATAGATATATAGGTGGACAGATGGAGTGTTAGATGAATAAAAGGATGATTTCAATTCAACTTCCTGTGACATTTCTGTTCTTTAATTCCGAATTTTGTGCAACCATGACTCACCGGGGGCATTGGCGTTATCCAGGCTGGATTCATCCACTCGGTACACGCCATTAGGCATAGTTTGTCCCCACGACCTTGTCTTTGCCAGCACTTTTCAAGCTTTGCTAACGCAAGTGGTATTTCCAGCATCATTGGTTGGCTTGCATTAAACGCCATTACCAGCGTCATTAACTCTGCCAACATAATGTTTCCTCATCTAACGGAGAATAACACCTAGCGGCAATAACTGCGAACGGTGAGCAACAAACTCTTTCTCTCTGGAGAGTAGTCCTGCACGCACCTGGGTGCAGGCCGACTGTAATTACAGTAGGTGCATGGTGGGTCGGTGTAACCCAGACGGTCACTAACCTTAGGGATGCACTTGGTCTGTTTGTCCAATCCCCTTCTGTTCGTTCTATTTCCAGAGCAAATCCTGACATCCCCCAGGGGTTTAGGAAAGGACATGCTCTCTTGTGTTGTAGGGCACAGCGCTGGTCCGCTACAGTGTTTGCAAGCCTGAATATCCTTCCCGCTGCCTGGAACGGGTCATCCTTGGCAGCAGTGGCACCCCTCACTGGGTGAAGAATGAGGGGCACCGTTGGGCAGCAATGTGGGGCAGTGGGGGTCATGGCCACTTTTGTCTCTGCTAATGAGTCCAGTCTGTCGACCAGAGCGGGGAGGACGTCTCCCGGGACACTTTGTTCATTGTGCGGTCGTCTTTGTGTGGGACGATTAGGGATCTTATGTGAGTTAGGCATTGAATTGCGAGGCATTGTGTGCGACATTTGGTGTTGGCCATACCAGTGTAAGCAGTTTTTCCGTACAAAGGAGTAAAGAGCAGAGAATGATTTTCCCTCAGGTCCTCTATATTTTCTGACCGTTCTTCGAGTGGCACAAGCGCAGGGATTCATCTTGCGATATATCTGTACAAGTGCTGGCCTCTGGCTGATTCATTAGCACAGAAAAAACAGTATATGGCCTTTAATGACCCAAAGGAATATCGAGCAATGGATTGGTATTGCAGAAGATTAAAACGAGTGAAAATGCCACACCGGCCTCTATTGGCTCAACTCCTACTCAGTAACTAGTCTAATAACTCTGCCTTTTTTCCCTCTCTCTCCGCAGCCTCTCCAGATAGATGACAACTTTTGCGGCCAGGACTTCAACCAGCCTCTAGGAGGCACCACTACGATTGAAGGGATTCCTTTGTTTCTGGACAAAGATGACGGGATGACATCTGTGGCGGCGTATGATTATCGCGGCCACACCGTAGCCTTTACGGGCACCCGTAGCGGCCGGATGAAGAAGGTGAGTCACACGCGCTATTTTTGGTTGTGGTAAAGCGGTCGTATAGCTGTGTTCCTTTAAAATTGAATGTGTGAAGTTGTAAAAGTTTTGGGATGGTGTCTTTTTTACTTTTTAAAAGTGTTTTATTAGTATACTGATAGTCAAACACGATTACTTTTAAGAATTTGAAAATGAGCCGAATGCACACACACTTCTACACAAACGTGCTTGTGCTGAAGTATGCAGTAATCCTGTCTCAGTCCTTGTATATGACCCCGGCGTGATGCTGGATATAGGCTGTACGCGGGGGTGGTGAGGGGAGATCAGCGGATGTCGAATGATATCCCATCATTGGAATCACATTTCTCCTCCGTCTTGCTTTTCCTGTAGCGGCCCCCGAGCTGGACAGCACTGCCTGTGTCATTAGACAGAAATCAATGGCCCGTGTGCAAATATAGTGTGTGTGTCTAGGTTCCTAATAAGGTGAAAGCTAGAAAGGTGTGTGTACATATGTTAATGGCATGCATCGGTTAATTGAGTACCAATCATGTGCATATATCTCACCAACCTCCAGCTCCACTGTCTTTCACTGTTCGACCATATCAGCCAATCTAATTCCTTTGCAGAGCTGTAGCCAAATGTGTCATACAGTAGCTTGCAAGGGGCGAGCTGTATGAGACAGGCCAGCTCTGGAACTTGGTTGTGTGTTGGTGCCGGCGGTGCTGTTTTATTGCTATTCATTTAGTGCTAAAGTGTGGGTCTGGCCCTAATGAAATGTAAAGCTGTAGTCTATTGACGTGGGCTCATTGTAATTCCTCTAGTCTTCCAGTTGCTGCGAGGCCTTATTGATTCATCTGTATGAATATATAATCATGTGCGTGTGTGTGTTAATGTGTGTGAAGCAAAGACCCATGACTGGCTGTGAGACTGTGATCATTAAAGACTGTTTGGTTCTTGTTGAAGTGGTGTTTTCAAGTGTTTTCTCTTCCTTAACACCTGATTAGTCAAAAATAGTCATTGATGTTTATGCATGCTTCTATCTATCTATCTATCTATCTATCTATCTATCTATCTATCTATCTATCTATCTATCTATCTATCTATCTATCT
>JAUCMT010000054.1:15344157-15364335 GCA_032357475.1 Enteromius thamalakanensis
TCTATCTATCTATCTATCTATCTATCTATCTATCTATCTATCTATCTATCTATCTATCTATCTATCTATCTATTTTTTTCCATTGTTTGTTCTTGATCTATAATTTGTTAGCTCAATATGTCATTGATTTAATCTATCGTTTATTTGTTCAGTCTATGTTTTGCTGTTATTCGTTCTATTTATTGTTCTGTCTGTGTCAGTCTAGAAACACAAATATTTTTTTTCCATAGAATGCATTCAATTTGTCTTATTTAAGTAATAAGTTAAAGAGTTCTTGTTAATTATGTGTCAAAGAGGTTCATTATTTATTATATACTGTAGATGGATTATGTAGAGTGCGCTTCTGAAGGCAGTGATATTTATATTGTTGTATGTGTTTATGAGATGTATTGCGTGACCCAGCTAAGAAATCCAGAGGAGGTCAGTGTCAGTGTCCACTATTGGGGTTCACAGGACTGGAAATCTCCATAAGAAATCCACTGTTCATAAATATGTCAGCCTTCTTGACATCGGCTGTATCCCCAAACCTCAGGCCTTGACATGTTCTCAGTTGAAGACAGCATCTAATAAAGTAGGTTGAAAATGCGCCAGATTAGACTATGTTCGCATGTCATAACAATTTAACCTGAGCTCTATATACCTGCATGCATTGCCAGAGCTAGCATGCTAACCGAAATGTGGTCAATTCCCAGCACCTTTTTAGTTGTGATCTTACGGCTCATGCACCGACTTGCCAATTAAGGTGCTTGTGCATAACCAGTCAGTCACGTTCATGTAATGTCCACCTACTCGCCTCTGCAGGTCCGATTTGAGGGTAGATCTCCCTTGGAGACGTTAAATGCTGGTGGCTACAGGTCACTTATCATTTAGCACGTTAGCGTGGCTAATTAGCATGTTAGCGCAGCCACACGTGTACCCCCTCCACTTCCGAAATGTCACTTTAATTAAGAAGCATGATCTGATTTGAGCTAATTTGCCGAGCGAATGGTAATTACAGATAACATTTGGAAGCAATGAGCAAGAAGGAAGGCTTGCGGGGTGGGTGGGGGGTGCGTTGTCGCGGCAGGAAGTGATTTCTCCTTGTGGAAATCTCGCCTGATTGAGAACGATTAATGATTGACAACATCTTGCAGTCCTCGGCGGGTACGTTGAATGCCGTGATTGGTGGCAGTGATTAGGGAGCGAGCTGCAAAGAACGTCCTCAGAAGTTTGTTGCACGGTCAGTCGCTGTAGGCGGCATTATGAAGCGTCACGCCTGTGAGGGACAAATCAGAGGAAGACCGACTGTAGCATGTTGTAACTGTGTGTTTTTCTTCCGTTAGCACTTTTCTTAGTATCTAACAGTTTCATTGTCAAGGTAAAGCTGTATCTGTGCCAGTGCAGAATTTCTGTTCATTTTATTCTCACACACACACAGACACAATAAATGTCACATCCAACTTCTCTCTTAAAGCAGGCATTGCGCCCATGTTTCTGTCTCAATCTGTGTCAATTCACTGTTCTTGTTCAGGCACAAGTAAAAGATCCTCTTGATCATTTCGTTACACTCTATTTCTGCCTCAGTCTCTTGACTGAATCCTATAAAGTTGATCATAGTGTGAAATTGAGATTTTCTATTTTAATATTTAATTTCAACAGTGAACTAATACTGTGTGTATGTGTGTGTGTGTATATATATATATATATATATATATACACACAATTAATTCATTATATTTTATTGTATTTTATTTAAATTAAATTTTATTTAATGCAGGATAACTTGGTGTCACTGAGATTAAATATATATTTAAACATTTAAAATTGGTATTTTTTATTTACCTTTGATATATACTGTACACACGCACACAATCTAATTTATTGATTTTAGAATTTAAATTTTGTGGCATTTATTCCATATCTTACATTTCAAGTAATTTATTTTAGCTAAGATTTACTTTTAGCAGATTTTTTAAGCTGGTTTCAGTAATGAAAAAAGATTAATCTTATTAAAAGTGGACTGTTTTGCTGGGTATTATTATGCTTGTGTCATTAGCATTAGCAACATGCTAAGGTTACACTCTAACAGAGTCAAGTCTTCAGTGCCCAATAAGTACTATTTTTGTCACATATGGAGTTATGTAAAGTTTTATGAGGTTCAAATTCAGATAACATGCCACCTTAGAAGGTTGTTGCATATCTAGGGAGAAGTTATCGAGGGAGTTCGCTAGGCATGTGTACCGTGGTGCTACGTGGCCATTGTAAGCTCTGGCAGATGGGTTTGATTGAAAGAGCCCCTGGCTATGAAGCTCATTGGACATCTGTGAGGAAAGCACACTTTTAACCAGGTGCTCACACATTTTTTTTTCCTCCAAAGTCCTGACTTTGCTTGGAAGTGCCCTTGAGTAGCACTTAACCTACAAGTCCGGAGGGGAAATCTGGCTCTAAAATTAGCCTGTAATGGATGGCGATTGTACAGTATATAAACCTGTTCGGACTATTATGAAACAAAACAAACTCCAATAAAGCCATCATCATATGAAATAAAAGGATGCTGTGTTGGCATAAAAGTTTATACACCCTCCAAACAGCTTGTGTTTATGTGCTTTGAGTCTTCGTAAACCGTATGACGGTAATGTCGGGTATTCTCTCATTTTCTGCCTCATTTGTTTAATGCTGCGATGAGGTGTCCTGTGTTCTTTTGACAGCTGTGGATATCCAGCGCACAGACACGATTCTATCCCAGAGCAGTGGACACTGTCGAGTGGAACAGTGGGTCACTGATGTGAGTCGGCCGCTTGCGCTCTCCAGCAGAGCTACGGACAATGTGCGTGTATGTGTGTGTCTGATAGTTACCAGATGCCAACGGAGGATGTGACCAGCTACATTCCTGGGATGCTGTTTGCCAGCTTTCGCCACAGCTGTGTCCAGTGCAACTGTGCAAAACCTCACCTGATGCCAGGGAAGGACAGCTGCCCGCCCAACGGCATCTGCGGCCGGCCCTGACGTCATCACCGTTGTCTGACAACTGCGGACACGCCTCTATCCTCCACCCGCAGTGAAGGGCCAAAGCAGCTGCTCACTTCCCTTCCTCTCATTGGCGCCATCTGTCCGTTCGTCACAACAGACACGGCACTCTCTGTGGTCAGTCACACGTATTAACACTGAGCTCTCCATCCCTGCAGTCTGCCCTTGTGCACATGCCACACTTGTAGGGGCTGTACACCCATAGTGTCCTGCCATAGCATTTACAGAGCATCTAAAGATGGTTCTGTCTGGACCGGTCGTGAATGAAAAGGTTTCAATTTACAATATGTGGAAACACTTGTATAAACCTGTTAACGCTTTACTTGAGTAAATAGTGGTGTTTGCTAAAAAAGGCACGATTAGCATTATTTTAGCATTTAAGTTTGCACAACGCTCACATTTTTTACTTGAAATATATTTAACTTGAAATTAATAATTGTCGCTTTATGTAGGTTTTTAGTTTGTGATTTTATATACTCTGGGATGAGAAAAGCCAAGGTTTAATGATGCACACCAACCAACCAATCAATAAAACAACTAACCGTTTAATGCTTTGTAATGCATTATACTCTTAAAGCGTTAACCAAGTAAGGTAAGACTATTCAATCTACATGCAAGTAATTAAAAGGCGCATTATGCATATTTTAAAATGCATAACAAATATGATCCGTCTTGTTTATAAGCTCCAAGTGGAGTGTTACTAATAAGATTTATTTGGAAATTGTATTTGCCATTTTTGTTCAGGGAAATGGCAAATGCATGCTGGGTGAGTGCAGATTCTGCGCGCTTACTCCTGCAAGTCCTTGAAGCCCAGATCACAGAAAGACTGGAAGAAGCTCTGTCTGCGAGGAGGTCTTGGTGTTCATGCTGCCAAAGCCTTTGTCACCAGGGCAGCTCTCCCTTGGGCTCCGTTGTTGTGGAAACTGAGTGTGTCATGCATCTCATCTGCATATGTGGGGTGCCTGCCATCTCTTCTGTCTCTCTCTCTCTGTTTATGGAAGCACCTCACGCAAGTGTCCTGCCAGCCCTCCAGAATTCTAATGCGCTCCCCTGTTTGTTACGTTTCATGATCAGAGGCGATACGTTTGGCCCCTCCGGGACCTCCTTTCAAGCGCTGTCTCGAAGATGACAATTGGTAGGAAAGTTCTTCCTTGGAACTTTAAAGATAATGACTTCTTAATGCTGCCAGACCCTTATTTTCTCCACAGACTTGCTGCAAGTGATTATGGGTAAAAGAACAGGGATCTCGTCTGCCACCTTTTTGTGAAGCTCAGTGGAGTTCCTTACATCGTTCAGTGCCTAAAGATTGAAATGTCATGACGTATACGTGCGCAGATGGCTTTTTCACTCGAGCAGTATCAAACAGAAATCCTTTCATCACGCAACCACACCACACTAGCGTTTTTCTGTAAGATAACACCATATAGACCCTCAATGTATGCCTGAAGGCATGAAAGAACATAGCGTCTCTATTCCCTGCTGTTTCCACAGGAGGAAATCTGTCCACCCAAGAAAAACAACAGAATCAGGAGACATCGGATAGTAGCTTTCTCATGACTCCTGTCCAGGCACGGCATCATGAATGAGAGTCTGTCTCTGCAGGGTTATTCTTCTTTGAGTGGCCACCATAGTGTCGCAAGGCCCATGGTGGCTAATCTGCAGCCTCTGGTATGAGATTAGCTCCTTTGAAGCTTCATTAAGGTTGAGATTTGGAGAGAGGGATAGCCATTAGATAGCCACCCTGTAGAAGTCTTTTGGAAATAAATTCTGCCAGTTATTTACGGTAATGTTGTTCCAAACTACTCACTACTACAAAACAATATTGATTTTTGAATATTGTTATGCTAGTCTTTTTTAAAAAAAATTTATTGTAGATTGTCATTTTCCTTTTTTTATATTTACTTGTGACCATGGATTACCAACCAGTCATAAGTTGCACGGGTGTATTTGTATCAGTAGGTGATTCAATATTGAATGGTTCAGAATACGTTTTTTCATTTATTACAAAAATCATTAGACTATTACGTGAAGTTCATGTCCCATAAAGATATTTTGTAAAATATATAAAAAAAACGTACATTTTGATTAGTAATATGCATCGATAAGAACACTTATCAGAACAAGGGGATTTTCTGAATCTAAAAGTACTGTTTGTTTCCTATCTTCTTTCACACCGAGCACGCGAGCTGTTGTGGGCGTTTACATGGACGATTGTAATAAAGCGAAAGTAGCTTGTGGGCATCGTCACATTAAAAATAATGAGCAACTAAATATAGTGTTGGTTACTTACTGATTACTTTATCAAAGAATATTTGTTTTCAACATGACTGCATTAGAAGTAGACACTTCAAGCTTTATATAGATATGTCTCATGTTTGTGTCTCATGTGTTCACAGAGTTTCAGTTCATTTTAATGACGGCTTTCTAAAAACAGTTTGTGGAGAGAATAAAAAAAATCGTGCACACTTTTTATTTTCCTTATTTTGCAAAAGCACACACTTTTGTTACCGAGAGTGTACTCAAGTAGGCACCTAACAGATTTGAATGGTGAGTGAATTTGAGTGACCAAACTCAACAGAGTTATATTAGTGTCTTTTGCACTGATTTCTTTTGACTCTCAAATTATGTCAAACTCCAAAAGACAAATATGGTCCTATTCAAACCATACATGATTGGAAAGCTTATTTATTTAGCTTTCAGATGATGCATATATCTCAATAAAAAAAAAAACATGGATTTGTGGTCCATTGTCACATTTTACCTTTAAATATCTATTTTGAAAAATATTGGTCAATGCAATGTTACAGTCGCGATTCCTAAACTCCATTGTAGGTTTTAACGTATTCATACGTTACTCTCACTGACAAGCTGCAAAATGGAGAAAACAGAAATGTAGATCAAATCAGTCCCTCAAAATGTATTACATCAATGACATCAAACCTGAATGAATGACGCAAGGGGGTTTCTGTACTTGAAACTTAGTGTTTTATGTTTTCCCCCTAAAAGTCATATGTTTTTATACAAATCTAAACTGTCACCAACTCGTACAGTTACTCGTACAGTTACAGTTACTTTTTGAAATGAAATCAGGCTGGGTCCCTGAATTTCAAGTCTGAGCCTCTCGAATTGCAAGATGCTTTCGAGTTGAGTTTATCATATCAAAGACCTCAGTCTCTTGCGACCTCCATGGCTTGGTTTCTCTTGAAGCCCTTGAGATGCTAATCATTGCACTGTAAAGGAGAGGAGGCAATTCTGGCCTCAGACAGGCTATTGGGGGCCTCAGCACTTCCAGACATAGTGATTATCAAGTAGGCATCAAGTCCCTCGAGAGGCCCCTGCAATCAGGACGGAGAGGCCCTTTGACACGAACCCACACACACTCATGTAGTCGCTTACACGCACAACACACCTGCTGCCCGGACTCATATGCATGCTCACTAGCCACTCACAATCTTGAATTAGGAGCTCTCGGCATGTAAGAGTGAGCCTTTCCATTTGAGTTTCAAAGTCAGAGGGGTGAAGAGGCAGTGGACACACACACACACACACACACACACACTTACGTTTAGTTTCAACAGAATTGTAAGTCTGTCATAAAAGGAAGCCCGGGGATATTGAGGCCACATCTGTAAAGCAAACCAGTCTTTCATTTGAATTTTTCCTCAGCTGAGTGATTTAAAATTCTTTCTAAAAACTGTGAGAGAGTGCAAAACAGCTGAAAGATTCAAGAGGGAAGGACAAAGAGAGGGAAAATCGGGGATCGCTCCATCTGTGGACCCTCCCTGTGCCAACATTCATTATGTCTTCATTGGTGCAAGATTACCGCGCATGATATCAGGATGTCCCTCTCAATGGTTTGGATGACAGCCTCCTCCCTCTACACAAGCCCCTGTCTTTCTCTGACCCTTTCAGCCCATTGTTGAGGAACGAACCCGGCTGTGGAGAGCCATGCGTCTGCAATGTAATCTCTCCGCGTGGAGCAAACATGCAAGCGGGCCCTGCTTTTTCATGGTCAGCAGTCCCCATAATTAAAGTATACCGACTTGGCAAGCATCCTGACAGGCTTCAGCACTGCATGTTTGTGTTTTACAATGTGTGTGTGTGTGTGTAGCTCATCTATGTTATCCGGCACCATCCTCTCCTTCATCTCTCCTCCCTCCAATGTGGGCCACCCTGATCTTCTGTGGCAGGCTGTGGTGTTTGTACGACTTGCACGCTGGCTCAGAGCCCTGGAGGAAGCGTGGCTGGGGCCCACATTGGCCCTGTTTGGCCTTGCATATGTGTGGAGCAAAAGGGATTGATAGAGGAAATGCAAGTGCTCTCTTTCTGGGAGATCCTCATTGGCTAGGAGAAAGACACATGTCTTCCCATGTCTCTTTTAAACCACTAAACCACTACAGACAAGTAATGATGTGGATTTTGAGTTTTCCCATCCTACCACACACATGCCTTTAGGTACCTTGCAAATTAATCAACTCAACTAGTGGTCATGAATCAGCATTTTCTCACATATTTCTTGGGGCTTTGTTACATGAAAAGCCCTGGTTAACAAAAACTATGGTATTGATTATTTTAACTTTATATGCTTTTGTTACAAAGTACCTTTTGGAAGAGCCACGGTAAGCATATCTATTGGCCACAAAATATTATTATATTATATTAAGGTTAGGGGTCAGTTTAGGCCTGTCTGTGGGCCATTGAGCCGTCTTTAAAATACAGGGCCTGGTAACCATCTGAGCAGAGCGTGAGATGTTTTGCCTTTGATATCACACAGGGGCCCTTTGTGCTCTAAAAGCAGCGAGGTCAAAAGCAGGCCAAAGATGACTGTGTTTGTGTGCATGTGTGAGACCATGCGAAATTGTAATATGCAACACTTAGATCACATCCCTCCCTGTAACCAGTGAACACCCTTTTCTCATTTATTTTGTCCACAGGCCCCTCTGTAGTCGATCAGGGTTCAGCTCAGTCTCTTTCCTAACATGATCATAAACAATATCCCCTCCATCTTCATTCCAATCACACATAGTCATGCAGACTTTCCATTAATCAGCCCTCAGGGTTGGGAGCTTTTGAATCTTTAAGTCCTTCACTCAGTTCCAACACGGATTACAGAGCATTCATCTCAACAAAGTGAATATTGTGAACGCTGAGCTCCGGACATCTCAGATGACAGGAGTTATGCAGCGACCACCACACACACACACACACACACATTCACAGGCGCGCACAAGGGCAGGGCGTGACTGAGTGCGATGAAGTTTCATTACATTAAATGTCATCTTTACGTAACCCCATGCCACTGAGTTAATCACTTTAGTTTATTTCTAGCCCCCGAGCGGGTTCAGGCCTATGCTCAGATTCATCCGGTGTAATGCTAGTACTCAATTGTCTTAAGAGGTGGCTGCTTCTCTTGTTGATGTGTTGACTTTTTGACCCCCGGTGGTCGTGACCCTGGCTGTCTGTGTTATTCTTGATGATAATTGAGCTTATCCATGAGACTAGCGTCTAGTGCTCACAAAATGCTCTTGATAAATACCTATTGCGATAGTGAAGCTTTAAAATGGCCATTTAAAAGCTATAAAAGTTTTACAGATCTGTTCTGGTATTTGCATTGTCTTCCTTTGTTTCCCACAGGTGTGTAATGTAGTCACGTGATGTACATGCGAAGATATCGAACATCATATATATCCTCTGCACAGTCTTGCTTTATCGAAAATCAAGAGGCAGCTCTGAGGTTTCTCTGACATTGATGCTTCCCCTTTATCCTTCCTCTACTTCTTCTTTGAAGACTCGATTGTTCAGAGCATTAGATTTCCTTTGATGAAAACAGCACAGAGGGGTTAATCCAGCAGATTAAAGCAGATTTCCTTGCACTGGAAATGAATAGATAACAGTTTGAGCTCTGATACATTTTAAAAGAGGGATTAAATGCTTGGTTTAAAGTCTATAAGATACATCGAGAGGTTAATTGTTTCCCAATAACATATTTATCCCTCCATTTGTTAGCACAATTGGGATGAATCGTTAAATTAGTTTCTATCCCGTGTGCTCGTTTTTTCATTGTTTTTTTTTTTTTTTTCTCCCTAGCTTATTGACCAGAGGCCTATTGTGCCAGTATTGGATTTGACTCGCTGATCCAAGCCACTTAGTCTGACAAATAAACCTTTCTGGATTTGTTAAAGCTCTGCTCATCCAAAAGATCTGACATGGAATTTCTACCCTATCCCAAATGCCCAATGGTTTACTATAAGTGTACTTACAGTATCATAGTCTTCTCTTGCACTTATCTGTTAAGTTGATGAGACTAGGGTGTCCCATTTTGTCATTTTATGATTCCGAGAGGACTAACGATGCGCCCCTCAATGAGAAGCACTCCAATGAAAGTCTCTTTAAGGCAAGTCATTTCACACTCTGTCCTTTGAAATGCCTCTTGGGCATCTCTTTGATTCTCCCAAACTGTGCGCCAAGCTGATGATTGAATCTTGTATTTAAAATCACCATTGACAATCTGACAACTCCAATAGCTTTAAAAAGTTTTTCAGGTTAGACCTGACGATGTGCCTGCATAGTCATAAGCCCACATCTCAGAATGCTGTCCATTTTTATAGGAATCTGAACTTTTAATGTCAGGTGCAGTAATGCAATGGCTTTACTTTTACCAGAGCGGCCATATTGAGGGTTGTATTTGTCCCCATTCAAAACTATAAAAAGTGACATGTCTTGGGTATTCTGTAGTCTTTGACTCCAACCCAACAGTCTGTGAGGTATTACGTCAACAATTTATGGACTTGATTGAGGATTGCAGGGGCCCAGAAAAGCATTTGGGATAGGGTCTTAAAGTCATTTTTGAGTCTTGTCTTCCAAATAACACCTTTGGTTTTTCCCCCCACACTTTGTTCTCATGCTCAGGTATGCATGTTTTGTTTTCACTTGCACACTCAGCCCTGTCATTTCTCATTCTCCTCCTCCTCCTCTCTCTCTTTTTCTCCCCTCTCACTTCATTACAAGCGGTTAATTTATTTGGCTCTATTGACCTCTGCGCTGTGTCCTCTCCTTTCAAAAGAAGAGGGTGGAGAAATATGACAAGAACGAAATGGCCTCGACTGTAGATTACTGAAATATGACTCCAATCTTTTCCTCAGTGTGTCTGCCTTGCATTCGCACAATAAAATTCACGTCTGGAACCTGTGCCAAGAAATGCACCAGGAGCAACCACAAAGACTGATGTGGGCTGTGTCAATAGCTCTTGTTTTTGGCTTGTCTAATTGAGAGTGAGGCAGTGCAATGGATGAGCGAGGTAACCCGGGTCTCCCTTCCCCCTAAGTCCATCTGGCTGGGCACGGTACCACAACTCTCCGAGTCGGCTTGGACTGCGATCCTGCCACCTAATTGCCATACCTTAACCTTGCAGGTCTTAACTGTGTGACCCTATTCTTTCCTTGTCTGTCCGCCAGCTAGCACCTCTGTAGATCTCCTACAACAAGCGGGAAGGCATTAGACACAGAGTGACAGGGGCAAAAGGGTGCTTCTGGATGAGTAGGCAGAAACGTCCTGACAGGATGACAGCGGCTGCCGCAGCAGCAGGTGCCCGTCACCTTTTGGCCCGCTGCGGCTGATCCTGCCAGGACCCGTGGCTCTTCCACCTTCCTAACCCTCACCTCCCTAATTGAGACCCCAGCAGTCTCTTGGCTCGCTCTCCTCCGCCAGCCCTTCCGCCCTGCACGATTGATACGTATCCCAAATGTGTCTAACAGTGTTCATACTGATGGCTATATTAGCTTCCCAGCCAAGTCTGTACGATCTCCAAAATAGATGCCAAGAGTCGTGCATCTTAACTATGCAGGGAGCATAAAAAACACATACCATAGCGTTCCTAATGATATTGGCAATTTGTGTTTTGATGGAGTTTGTTTCTGCATTGGTACCTCAGAACACTCCAAAGCATCAGTTCCAGCGTGCAAAAGAGTTTTCTCTTTTTTTCTTACCTAGCTAGTTACCATTTTTTTGCTTGGTTGCTTCTGCATCAGAGGTAGAACTCAACTGAAAATCTACATAAGCTGACCAACTTTGCAAGTTTTTCAACAGAAACAAACCAGCAGGTAGAGACCCTTTGTTTTCCCCTCTTTCGTTCTTTTTCTGAAAGCCACAGGCTTCGTGTGTGTGGCCTCTTTGTTTAACCTCTTAATTGGATCAAGTCCTGGCTGACAGTTTGAGAAGGCTCACTCAGTGTAGATTGTCACATCTGACACTAAACCCCTCTGTGTCTGTTAGGCCTGGCATCCGCTCTGACGATGCCACAATCAGTCAAATCACAAACTCCATCTTGTCAACTCCTGCCTCTCACTCCTGGTTATACAGTATTCATCTCTAACCTTCACTATGTACAGAAGCCCTTACCCTTACCCCTTCTTACCCTGCATAGACAGCAATGCAACTACCACATTAAAGGCCCAGAAAGGTCATAAAGACTTCCTTAAAATAGTCCCTGTGACATCAGTGTTGAACCGTAGCTGCTTTGGTGTACAAAGAAAACTTAACTAAAGCCTTTATTCCTGCATTGTGGTAATCTTTTGAATGTGTGTTTGACACAAAAGTAGAATTGTTAAACAAATTTGTTATTTTTGTGTTTGTGCAAAATATCTTAAGTTGTGAAGTTCTCGCGGATTTGGAACAAAATGAGTTAAAGTAATTAATACCAGAATAAATTTTTTTGGGTGAACTAACCCTTCAACAGTTTCATATAAAATCTGAGGTTTGTTTTTTGTGGTCACGCAAGTTTCGCTAGAATTGTTGAACAATTTTTTTTTTTTTTGCGCCAAAAGTACTTGTTTCTTCATAATATTACGCTGTAACCACTGATGTTACATATACTGTTATAATGTTGGTAATACCTTTCCGGGCCTTGAATGTGTTAGTTACATCCCTGAATGTTCAGGATCACAAATTTCTCTGATTTAATCAAAATATCTTAATTTGTGAACGAAGGATTGAAACAACATGAAAGTGTCATTTTCATTTTTGGGTGAACTATCCCTTAAACTATCCCTTTCATTGTGGTTTGTGATTTGTTCCTTGTGAAAAAGTAGGCTAGGTCTCTTAAATAACTGATACGATAATGATCTGCTGACTCCTGTAGGCATGGATGTAACATTACGCAAATCTGTAAGCATTTTGTGAATAATGCCATCGAGGAATACCCAATTTAGTTTTGAACACCCCTCCCCCCTTATTGCTTTCATTGTAAAGACTACTAATGATTGGACAGGTACCTGCAGAGGAAATTAACCTTGGATATTAAAAGGATGCTTTTGGTTGTTGGCGCTAGCGCTAATCGCTGTTCCCAGTAAGCATTAAGAAATTTCCCGGCCAGCTCTGCCGTAATACTGTATCTCTGCTTCTCTCACTCGCTGCAATTCTGTATGTACAGTGCATATTTCTTTGTTATTATTTGCTGTGACAGATGCATTGACAGCACAAATCCTTGGAGTTCAGTTTGGACTGAAGTGCTTGTTGGCACGTGTGTTTAGCGCACACGCTAGCGCTCTTACACACACAAGCTTCGTACACACCCTGCGGTATGCCTCTAAGGTACAGATTCCTCATCTCAGTTTTACTCAGTGCCGAAAGCTGTCAGGAGAAGAAATGAAAAGACGAAAAAAGATCAAATTATCGTCTGCTATTAATTATAGCGAGCAGACAGGCACAATAAAAGTGATAAATGTCTCTTTATCTCCATCTTAGCTGCACGGAAATAGAAGCGGTGTGTTAGCGTCTCCTTTTGTGTTCTTTGGGAAACATGTTTAGTGCTCTGACTGAGTAAATGAAGAGGGCTTATCGGATTAGGCATCGCTCTGATATAAATACTGTTATTTTATTTTTCGCTCATTCTTAAATGTGATTACTGTTTACAATGCCGCCAAATTATTCGCAGCACACTACGACTGTGCGTATTTGCATAATGTCGTGTTGATTGAATGCCACCAGCGGAGGCATTCTTACTTGTTTGGTCCTTTCTGTCTTGTCATTTTTTGTCTGTGTATGTGTTGCTTAAAGCATCCCTGTCTTTCTTTGAGTCTGTACAGTATTGCGTGTTTTGATGAGAGGGCTTCAGTAAGAGGGAGGTATCTTAGTAAGTAGTTATTTAGCAGATGTTTTCATCCGCAGTGATTCACTCACTCAGAGCAAATGCAGAGAGTACTTGTTTTGCCGCCCACAGTCTGTCTTTATTTCTTATGTTTTGTTCTTATGTACTGTCTGTCTATTGTTCTATCTATAGAACTATTATTCTGTCTATTGCTCTATCTACTGTATCTATCATTTTATATATCGATGGTTGCTATCTACAGTATCTGTTGCTCATTGCATTTATAATTTCTTCCCTTTCCACCATTTTATCAGTCTTTTGATCTAACCGTATTTCTATTCCATCAGCCCATCCTTCTCCTAATGCCCACAGCAGATATTACGGTGCAATATATAACTGTTAATTGCAGATTTCAGAGAGCGATACTCCACCACTGATGCTTTGGGCTCGGAGCGGGTGTTGAGTTTAAGCTCCGACAGCCTTACAGACTAAAAGCTTATTTACCTGCTTGATTAGCCGCCTTTTCTTTCTCCTCCATTATTGGGAGGAATGTAGCAGCGGCGCCGCGAAACGCTGCTGTGGTTTCTCTGAGGTAGTTTCTCTTCACGAGCCGATGTATCGACCCGCTCAATAACGATTTTCTTTGTCCTCAAAGAGCATCTCTCTTCTTTGCCAGGTTCAGTCGCAGGACCCTGAGGCATTTTTAATAGTGGCTGGAGGAAAATAGGACATAGGTGGAGATTTGTTTGTTTAGCCAAGCTCCATAAAACACGAAGTATCTGCGTATAATTTATGTAGCATGTGGGTTGTGTGTGTGTGTGTACCTCTGATTTACCAACTTCCTTATTGGTAGGGCTTGACTCATGATTAAAAAGACTTCAATCGCTCTACTGCCCTTTTGTTAGAATTTGATTCTTATTTAAAGCTAATTTGAGTCATGTACGCTCGAGTGTTAGATTAAAATAGAACTATTTGTGCCACTGTAACACACAATCACTCACTAAGGCCGAAAGTCCTGAGGGTCATGATCCCAGTAGCGTCTGACTGAGTCACAAGCACGTTACTGTTGCTTCGATGGCTGATGCAAAGGTGGGAAACACACACACAGTCATGTAAACACAAACGCACATGCTCGTGCAACAGAAGGCCAGAGGGTTTTATTCCCATGAGCTGCTGAAGGGGATTGGGGGGGGGCTTGTCTTGTCAGATTACTTTAATCAGATACCTCAGTCCTCTCTGCATCTGTTAAGGGCCTCTAGCATGACCCAGTCAAGCACTCATACTGTCTGTCTCCCTCTTTTTTCTGTCTGTCTCTCTCTGTAGACCTGATAAAGATCACACGTTCTCTTCACAGAGGCTGCGAGAGCTTGTTTGCGATCCCCTCAGGTAGTTCAGATGGTGCTTACACCCTCTTGATTGTCTCCTCGCCGCATTAGCAGCCAATTGGTTTCTGCTGTACTGTTGCTCTGTAGATACACTAAAATGGTGCTGGTTCCTACGCTTCTCAGTCGGGAGACCTGCAGCCTTTCTCAGATCTGGTCCACGTTTACACTTATTTGTTATTTGTATTTGTTTGCGAGCAAGTTTTGAGGAATTGCTTTCAAAAATGGTTCACAGCAGTTATTTGTGAAACCTAGCTTTGTTAGAAAAACTTGTAAAATATTGAGTTCAGCAGATTCATGCTTCATCATTTGACTGCCAGCATTTATTGTAGTAGAATAGAACGCAATGTTCTGGTAATACGGGTGTAAATCTACACTATAGCTTTAAAATTAAACCCTGTTCTCGAATCTCTTAGGAGAGTCCACAGCAGGAGGGCAGACAAAGGATCCGGCCGGGACGGAAGTGTTCTGTTTTCTGCTGATGGTGCATAAACCCATCTTGCGTTTCCTCTCGGTCCATATTGTTATCATGATCTGGCGTTCGATTTAAACAGGCCGCTGAGTATTTCCTCTCTCCCTGGATGGTGTTGATTTCAAAGGTAGGAAGAATTGACCTTGACAGAAGAGAAAGGAGGTGATATTTATGTCTACAGTGTGCTGAGTAGAGCAGAGCTTGGTAGGGGATGGATGGGTGGGTTAGTTTTCATCCCTTCTGCAGACGTCCCGGAGGAAATCGATCACACCCGGGCTCTGTTTGCAGCTGATGTATGGCCCGTGTTTGTGACATAATGTGCATGTCCCATACTTGGCGCTGATGTCATTCTGTGCCCGGCCCTCAACGTCTTGGATGGTCTCCACCGCTGATGTCATGCAGCATCGGATCTTTATAACGTCACTTTACTGCCACTTAATTGCAGGAATGTCATGAGCAACACCCATCAGTGATTTCAACACTGTCATGTAGTTTATAGTTCATCAGAATCATTAAATACTGTCTTGTCTGCTCTCTACTTTCCTGTTTTCTTCTCAACACATTTCTTCTCTTTTTGTCCCTCATCTCATCTCTTCATGTCACTTCTCTTTTTTGACTCTACTGTTATCCACTTTCCATTTTTTTTTCTGTTCTGTTCTTATAATCTTGTTTCTCCTTCACTTTTATCTCTTCTCTTCATCTGTTCTCTACTATTTTCTTATATTTTTTCCCACATTCCTTGTCTCTTTTCTTCACCCTTTCTATTTTCTGATCTCTATTATTGTTTGTTCTATGGTTTTCTTTTTCATTTCTTCCCATTCTTTATTTCTTCTTTTTACCCTAAATTTTCTTTTCTTTTATCCTCTTATGTTATTTTCTCATATATTTCTAATTTCTTTTAATTTTCTATTGTCTTCTTTTTATTCTTTTCTTTTGTATCTTCTTATTTTTCTTTGTTCTTTTCTCTTGTATCTTTCTTTTTATAAATGAGCTGTTTTAACTGACTGCTATGAAATGATCATTGGACTATTCTGAAAATAAAGCATTTAAGCTCAATAATGAACTTTGAACCTGAACATTGGAGCCTGATAAAAATGCTCATTTGAAAAACATTTTTTTTTGCACCTGAACACTTCATAGTCTATATATTTCCCATCTCTCCCCATCGTTCATCATCTATTTTCATCTTTACCATTTTCTTTTTTTTGTGCTTTAACTCTTCGTCTCTTCATTCCTCTTCTCTTCTTCTCTCTTTGTTCATCTTCTTTCTTTTCTCGCCTGGTTTTATTTTCTCTCGTTGAAGGTGGAGTTTGGCGAACATTCATTGGGCCCCTGTCCACACTCATATCCCTTTATCGCAGATCTGTGGCAGATCTGTCCAGCCCAGCGTCTGACTCACGTGGAGATTTTGTGCTGGGTTCTCTAGGTGGATCCTCCTCTTGGATGAATCCCTCCTGGTGTGATTTATGCTTGGCGTGGGCCATTTGGATGGACTTTGGGTTTGTGCTGACCCACCTACAGCTTGCTTGTGGGCTATTGTTCTGTTACTTTTACTTATGTTTTTTTGGTTTTTAAATTTATGAAGTCCAGTAGAGCTTTCAATGACACAAGATGCTTGGCTTTGTTTCAGCCAGCACCTTTTTTTAGGTTATGTAACAACCCCTGAGACCAGGATTCAACACTCAGATACACACAAGCATCAGAATGAACAGTGTTATGTGATAAGTTTAAAAATAAATTATTAGATGTATCAGTAGCTGTTCCTTACATTCACATCCTCTTTATTAGGGATTGAATTGATGTATTCACACCACTTAAACCTCATAAACCATCAGTAAATAAGACTGACATGTAAGTTTTAGATATATTCAGAGTGTCTGTTCATTCAAACTTGACTTGTTGGCACATCAGAATAGCATTCAGCCAACATATTGGCAACATATGTCCACTTACTAGGTAGGGCCACAGGAAAGTCTGCAGGGAAATGATGAAAAAATGCGTTAAAAATACGGTAACAGGCCTGCTTCTCTTTATTATCCCCTTGAGTTTGGCTGTTTTGCATTTACTGTCGTCCTGACTGTTTCTCTGTGTCACCCTGAAGCCTCAAGGGCCTCAATGGGCGCCTTACTCAGCCTTACCCAAGCCTTGCATTCATTAAAATGACATTCCGGTCCCAGTCCCTGGGCTCACACATACATGCATGTGCACACACAGGTAGTTTCATGCATGCATTCATTGACTAACATTATACACGCATGTACTGTTTAAGGATGGTGGAAACATAAACATGTACACTACAAGCCAGCCTGGTTTAGGGACCTGTACTTTCTCAAAATCAGCTGTTAGCTGTAACTAACTATAAGTACTTTGTACGTTGGCACATTCTGCCATTTGCACAGCTACAGTATACTGAGATACTCTGTGGTTGAGTCATAGAACTTCACCTCTGTTATTGTTTTAAATTTAAATTCATATGTAGTATTTGGAAATCTGATTAATTTTAGTGAATCATGTTGTTTGGATGGTTCAAATTGTTGTAATTTTTTAACTAGAATATTCGTTTGGACGATTCAAATTAGGGCTGGGCGATAAAACATTTAAAACGATAACGCCCGATAGGCACGTGATCGATATAAAAAAAAAACGATAAAACGATAAAACGTTTGATATTTTTTATTCTTCGACGTCCCGTGATGGGTCATTCTTGAACGATTCGTTCATTTTAATGTTCATTAATATTTCTTGGGAAGAACGAGTCATCTACGGGAGTGATTCGTTCAGTCGTGCATGCGCATTGCGAAAAGTTCTTAATGGAATTAGTTCACCTGTTCAAGTATTTGGATTTTAGTCATTCGTTCATCACGTAAAGTGACAGCCCCATAAGCCAAAAGAACGAACGACTCGAAAGACTCAATAGATGACCTAATCAATTCTCTTTCGGGCTCTGACTGCATTTGATATGGGTCTATTATGTCACGTGATACAGTATTGTATTGTTTGTAGTGGGATTACTAGTGTGTTACTAGTGTTAGGGGAAAAAAAAAATGTATTACTTTATTACTTAAAATGTATACTTTATAAAAAATGAACGAGATGACTCGAAAAAAGATTTGTTCATTTTGCTGAACGAGACTCGAATGAACAAGTCCTTAAGATGATCCGAAATTCCCATCAACAGAAAACAGAAGTTGCGAAGCTAGTTATTAATTAACAAAGGCACTTGCTCTCTGGTAACCTAGCAACGTAGGGAGTGATACGCTAACAGCCAATCATGTAACAGTATCAAGTTTAGTTGAGCCATATCGTGCTGGTCTGCTGGATTACTGGATGATATCTGGAAGATATAATGGAGGCAGTTTTCCATGGTTGTTACCATTTCTGTCTTAATAACTGAGGGGATTATGATCAGAGGAAGGTTAAGTTTAAAATAAAAATGAAAGTTGATGTTGAAATGTTATATATTTTTCTCCTGGTCCTTATTTTAAATGGGTCATAAAAAATACTGAATATGAAACACTGCTATCGCAAAACCGTTTTTAGCCATATCGCCCCAGCCTTAGTTCAAATCTGATTTTGTGTGTGTGGGTTAATAAGATAAATAAGATGAGGTCAGTTTTGATTTCATATGAGGTCCATTGTGCTTATGTTCAAAATATCTTGTGTTACACAAGAAAGTCAATATGAGGGTGAGTAAACAGTAATAGAATTGTTGTAAAACCTTTGATTTAACAGTTGTTTTACTACTTAAAGTTAGAAGTAGTTTATGACCTGGGAAGTTTCAAAGTAGCTTCCGCCACAGCACAGCTGTTACTAAAAACTGTGTTGATCTCCTTTGATGGTATTTGTGTGAGACTATCCAAATGTCCTCCGGTGGTAATCTAGCCAGAGATCCGCTATGCAAACAGCCGTGGTCCCTGGAAGTCGTGTTGTCTTGATGGGGAGGAGCTGTTTGTTAATTGGCTCAGACCTTTTGTAGACACAGTAAAAAGGAGGAAAGCTGTCTCAGCTCATTAGGTTCCCTGCCTGCAATGCCCTCCAAAAATAATTGAAAGACCCCAAACAGAAAAGAGAATGTTGCTTTAATCTAATTTGCAGGAAAACAATGGTCCAGGGACTATGTTAAATTCATAAAATTGGCTTAATGCAATGATATTTAATGAGGTCATTTTCGCAGCCCTGGATAGCCAAGATGGCCTACTGAGAGACACATGGTCGTGCACAGGCACAGACTCATTAATGCATTTAATATGTATCCTCTTTCGTATTCTTTACTCAGTCGCACACGTACACCCGCGCTGCCAAAGAGCTCGACGTATAACAGCCTGCGGGAGGATTGTTTAAACAGGGTCGTCCTACTGTCCGTTTACATTCTCACACACTGCAAAGAAAAATATCCTTAAGATACATCGCTGCCTCAGCGCAAAGTTAACATGGACTGACAGTCACTTTGGCCCCCAACAAGCACATAAAACATTCAAGCTGAAGTCTCAATATGACCCGACGCCACTTCTGCATGTGTCCACAACAGCTGCCGACACAAAACTTCAGATTATTTGTGCATGTAAATATGTTTTTGCAATTCTGAGGCATTTGGATTGGAATGCTTAATTTGGTACCAAATTCCATTTTAAAGCAAGTGACTCAACAGCCAACGCCCAAGGCAGCTATTTTCTAGTCATTCAAATAGAAATCCAATTTGCTTGAATGGAGAAAGATGGGTAACAATTTGTTTTGTTGCTTTGCATTACTTTTTTGAGCAACTTACACTTCTAGTAATAACAGTCATATTAAATTAAATAAAATTTATTTGTTGTTGTTTTTTTAAATACATAGGCAAACTTGTTGTGGACTTTCTGATTTGGTATCATAAGTGTCATAATTTGTGCATTAGAAACTAAATTAATAAATGAATTCCTACCAGCATATAAACTATATTACATTTTTTGTTGTTGTTTTAATATTGTGTATTTTTAGTGTTTTAGTTAATCGCATCCACAATATACGGTGTATATTTATTATTTGTATATAAATACACATGCTTGAATGTATATATTCAGAAAAATGTTGTTTGTTAAATATATTTATATATAATATGAATTATATATTTTTTTTATACATGTGAATACATGCAAATACTTTTAGAATATTTACTGTGTGTGTGTGTATATATATATATATATATATATATATATATATATATATAAATTTATAGGTATATATGTAAAATTATATAA
>JAUCMT010000054.1:15379964-15390575 GCA_032357475.1 Enteromius thamalakanensis
TTGGATTTGTCAACCCAAAACTAATCCTGTAACTCTGAGTTTGTTTAGCCACCATCATGGTACAGGCCCCAGGTCTCCTTTCCCTTTAATTACACGAAGAGCAGCTTGAGCATCCTGCTAAACATCTGATTCTTAAAAAACTGCAGCAAACAGGCTTGAAACGTGAGGTCGAGTAAATTATCAGGTTTTCATTTTTGTCTGTACGATCCCTTTATATCGCACATGTCTCCTCTGCGGTCCAGTCACATTTTTAACAACTCAGCTTTTACGGACGACCATCAATCCCTCTGTTTTATTGGTGCAGTGGACGTCTGTAGACATTCGTTGTGGGTGAACCCTCACGCCGGAGAGCAAGAGAGATGAAGAGGACACGAGACTCTTGGCAGGGAGGTTGAGTTTTGCGGTTTCCCCTCGCTACCGGAGACCGGGATCAAGTTCAGCCTCAGATTAGATTAATGCCCGAGCTTCCTGTAAGTGATGGATGGATTGATTCAGGCTCGTTTGTAACTGTGTAGCATACGTTAAATGAATTGGAGGATGAGATGAGAGTCAGCAGAAGCCGCTGTGGTTTCACACACACAAGCGCTCACTCTTTCTCTTATACTTCATTGTATAGAACCATTATGATATCATCATTCCCCATGGACAAGCCCCCAAAGACCAGAAAGCCCATAATGCATTTGATTTAATCCGTCTGTAAGCGGCCTGTGAATGAATGAGACACATCATTAGTGGTCTATCAGGTTACTCGGCTGCTTTCTTTACACTCGCACAATACATTTTAGGCCTTTGAAGGCCTGGGTGGGTGTTTTTGCGATTTTGATACATTAGAGAAGATGAGACAGTCGGTGAAAAGTAGCACCAAAATCTTTTTATGCTCTGGCTAGATGAATTAAAATGTGCTTGCGGGTAGTGTGCAGTTGCTCGTGTGTGTGTTTGAAGGCGAGAAAGGGGGTTGGGGGGGAAATCGCTTGGTTTTTTTGGCAGGCTCATGTCTGTTAGGACATTCCTCTCACAACCACAAAATGACTAACTTTCCTGCTTCACTCTCTTTTTTTCCGCTCTCTATTTGTGTGGCTCATGTTTTCCCAGGGATTCTGGCCCCCCTCGGACTGAGAAGGCGGGGCATGGGCGGAGTTACACATGTATGTCGCAACACTCTGGGAACGCTTTGTTTGTGGTGTCTAAACATTCGATTGGATGTAGGCTTTGAGTTTGGGAGCGTTATATTCTTCCAGTTCCAGTCTCCGAGGCGTCTTGCACCAAACCCCCCCACGCTCCGCTCTGCCTGTCAGGCCGGTCGTAAACAGCCATAACTCAGAGTTCGGCTGGTCCGGGCCCTTTTCTCGCCCCGCTTTGCCATCGAAGTGCAGACGACACCAGGAATGTGGCATTGTGTAATTGTGTATGGCTGCTTTAAATGGCAATTTGAAGCTCTGGTGGCTCTGTAATTAGTGGTGCGGTCCCTCTGGAGCGGGCTTATCGTTTCCTTTGTAATTACACATCTGAATACAGCGGTGTGCATGCATGCAGCAGGCCTCTCTTATCGCACGTCGACTCACTGGCCGTGCGGAGCCAGGCTCATTGCGGCTATGACAAAGGTTATTGAAGAGTAGGGGGAGGAAGAAGACGGGGGTTAGAATTGGCTGCGCTGGGGCCGATAGCGTTAATGGTCGCACTCTTGGGTTAGAGATACGACTCTTGCCCTTCAAAGTGTCAGTTTATAGTGCTGCCGGGGTGTTCATTTTGCGGTTTCGACGTATCGGAGGCCAGATAAGTTGAAATGCGAAGCAATGCGTACTTGAATGGTGAGTTTTGAGTTGATTGTGGTGGGAATGCTGCAGTGTGGAATGTTTTCGTAGATTAATATGCTAAAACAACAGCTTAAGTTAATTTCCCAAATTGTACAACCATAAAACGGTTTCAAGGTGAGTTCCAAGAATGGTGTTTTTGCAACAGAGCCGTAGAAAACCATTTTGGGTTCCTTAAAGAACCTTTCATTGAGCAGCTCTAAAAAGAACCATTTTTGTTCTTATTGTCAAGAACCTTTTTCCACTATAAAGACCTTTTGCGCAATGAAACGATGTTAAAGGTTCTTCAGGCAACCATCAGTTTCAATAAAAAAACTTTTATATTAAATAGTGTAGTTTAATAATGTCTCTGTTCACTGGGCAGTTATAATCATTGAACTTTGATCTTTGACCTCATCAGCCTCAGTGTCAGCATGTAAGATGTATATTCTTATATAGTAATGTTATGCAGTGTTTTCTCCCCTGTATATTCCCTCTATCTATTATTTTTCTTACCCTTAAAAGTGCTTCTCTCCCTGCCTGCTGAAATTGCTCATTTGTGGTGTCTTCAGTCACGCAGGAGCCCCTTTACATGCTGCAGTAGGTTAATGATTTAGTGTCTATTGTAATACAGAATGAAGGCCTGGAGTAAAGAGAGAAAGAGAGAGAGGATATAGAAAAAGAGAGGGTAAAGGAATAGGTGTTTACGGGGAATGTGTGGATTAAAAGCCATAATGTTGATGGATTGTTTTAATTTGCTGGCCTGTGACCACAGAGTGGGAGACGCAGATGCTCAGGGACAACATTTCCTCTCACTCCCTCTACTGGCAGGAGGCGTCGCTGCAGCTAAAACCCAGTCAAACACCCCAATAATGGGCTCTGTGCATGAGACTGGAAGCTGCTTAATGCTATAAGATGTTTTACAGTCCTGGGGACGCTTTCATTGTCTGCTTGAAAGGTCGGCTTATAGCTTATAGACCAAGATGTAGTTCTAGACAGTGGTCCTTTTCAGTCCACAAAAGGTTGGTAACCTACAGTAAATGTATTAGTGCTATGGTTTCATACTGTGGTTTTGAATGTTACTTCATGAGTGTTCTAAACTAAATATTGAGCATTGTGACCCTTGCAAAATGTAATACTTTGCTATAGTTTTATCACACTTGTATGTTTGTCAAGTTTAAATATGTGTGAATAAAATGTAAATAAATAAATACCAATAAATACATAAAAAACGAACAAATAAATACACATTTAATGCAAAAACTGTATAGGATGTCCATTCTTTATTGAAACAGGCTTTTAGTGTATTTATCACTAACTTAATAATGATTATTTCTATTATTTTTTTTTCTATTATTTCTTTTATTATACATTTTTTTTATTATTAATGCTGTCAAATGGTTAATCACGTTTGTTCACATAATATATGTGAATATATATATAAATACACATGGATGTATATATTTCAGATATATATTATATATATATTATGTTAAATATATTTATATATAATATAAATTATATAAATTAATACATTTAAATACATGTAAATATTTTTTAAGTATGTTCTGTGTGATTGTGAATTTATATATAAATAATAAGTATACTAGTTTGGATGTGATTAATCATGAAAATGATATTTTAGCATTGATAATAATAGTTATTATTGTTGCAATAAGCATAATAATAACTACAGTATTCAATATGTGCTAAATAAAAATGTGTGCTGTGATACTTCTCTGTTCCTTTTTTGGTATTTGAAGCTTTATTTCTCGATCTAGAAAATCCCTTGACACAGAACTATAGCTGAGCTGTTATCACTAGACTCTATACTGTGTTCAGTGAACAGCTACATGCTGAAGGCTGATAGTGGCCTCTCTCTCGTCATTAAAGCCATGTGTGTGTTAGTGTGGTCAGCAGGATGGCACGTATACAGTATATTGAGGTAATCATCACTGCCCCGGCCTGACCTGCTGCGCCTCCACACTAACCGATTAGCATGACGCTGCATTAGTGACCCTTTGTGTCCCGTGCGGCGCGAGTGTCACTGAGGGTTTCTGGGAATACGACAGCTCATCTGAGCATCCAGCACCCCAGTCATGTTCCTAGTCCTTAAAAATAGAGCTACGTTGAGTAAAATGCTGCTCTTTACAATTATCCCTGCTGTGGGCTCATTGGGTGTCATTAGCCTAGCGATGTGCTAATGCCAAAGTGTATTGGAATCAGTTGTCAGTCTCTTGTGTGATTCTAATGAGGAACGGTGATAGCGGAGTTGTTGCCTGTGTAGAGCGTTTCTGTCCAGTCACTTCAGGTTCCAATTTTATGCTTAGAAGGTATGTAGACAGAGAAGTGGCTCACTAAGAAATGAAAAGGTTGTGTTTTGGGTGCTAGTGCATAGCATTTGATGTGAAGCTTTCTCACCAGCTTTTAAGCTCTGGTAACTTTACCAACAACAGTTTTGCCATTTTTTTTTGGACCCCATAAAAAATACAGACAGAAATTATGACACATTCTAGCCCACTTATTTAATATATAGGACATTTTAAATAAAAATATTGCTTCTAAATGTTACATACTGCATCTATCTGGGTTTGATATTTATGACCTTGATATTTATTTAAGACCCCAATTTAATTATTTAAAATACATTTAGCTCCTCTATATAAACTCTCATTCAAAGGTACAAAAAATGTTTTTGTATTATTTTTTCATGTATTATTAATTCAATATATTATTTTAATATAATATTATTAATGTGTTCACTCTTACATTTTTGACCAATTTAATGTGTCAATAAAGGTATAAGGATAAATAAATCAATTGCTATAAATAAAGGTATTGATTTGTTTAAAATAAAATTGTAATAATCCTAATCACACTTGTAACAGTGTTTAGTACTTAGTGATTTCATATTTTTTTAGAACTTTGAACCTTTTTTAGACCTAGAGGTCATGAAACATACATTTATTTATTTACAAGCAGTTAATTAAATCATATTTTTTTGCCATGTTGCATTGAATTTCCTAGGCTCAAAATCTGGAGGACACAAGCCCTCTGTTTAAATGTGCAATATTTTTGTGCACGATTTTTATGCTTTTGTGAGTTTTTTTTGTCTTATTTGCCTTTCGCTTGTCTCATATCATGTAACAGTCTTTTTTCCCCCTTCATTTGCTGCAGGTGGTGTTGAGACACATAGCGCTCTCTTCCCTAGACCTTCCTAGATCACCCGCTAAAAACGTCCCATTGTTCCGACTCTCTCTGTACAACTGTTCTCTTAAAGTGCACGCGCATACAAAAGACATGCATACACAATTCATGATTTATGCTGGCAGGAATTTTCGTGCAGTGGGTGATATTCTTGTGTCACCCAAAACCTTCCAGCAGAATGGGAACCTGGAGTTTCGCTCTCATTAGCATTCTCTCATCTGTGTGCAAGATAGAGAGAGAGAGAGAGGAAAGAGAGTGAACAAACTTGAATCTAGGTCGTGTAACAATATGCCGCGCTACAGTTTGCCGATGCCCATAGGAGACAGTGTGTCGCTCGTTTTATCTCGTGTGTGTTTTTCTTTTTTTTTGAGAGCGCCAGTGATAGATGCCTGTGATCATGAGTTTCTGCTGTGTATCAGGGCTATCTGTTCATGTGTGTCTGTGAGCATGTGCTTTGAGGATGCTGACAGTGCATACTTCAGGAGTGTGCATGCAAGCAGCGAGTTTGTGAATCATTTTAGTTGGCAGTAAGTGCATTTTTTTAAAATGCTGTCCTAAAGTGCTATTTATTTGATTCTCAGTTGTTGGATCTGTAAAGGTCATGACCTTTGAGATATTGCTACTTCATAAAACCTGAGAATTGTAGAACTGTTTTCCAGGCTTGGCAAAGTTAGTTCTGGAACTTAATTAATGCTCGGAGAGTTTTTTTTAGCTATTCTCTGCTGTAAAATTCCGTAAGCTAGATATTGCTTTTGTAAGGACTAAAACTTGTTATTTTTCAGTGAGTTGGTGCAATATTCTGAATAATTCATTCCCAACTAGCAGGTTGCATTTGCTAGTAGCTGTTCCTGCTTTATTCACTTTTATAAAATGTAATTCACATTGGTCATCGCTGCCTGATGTCACTGAAGATTTTATTGCTTTGCTAACAACTGGTCTTCCCTAATATCAACTTTCATTAAATGTTTACATGCACTAATCTTCATAAATCTGAATGAATACCACCTGATTTCAGAAAGTTTTGTATTCTGAATAAACCATAAACCAAGAGAAATAGTTTAAACATATTAAAGGCCAGCTAACACAAGTATAATTTAATGTATACAGTATGTTTTATGTAAAATAGTATTACATATCTGAAAAGAAAGCTAACATATAGAACAGCATTTTTAAGCAAATATTTAGTAGAAGGCAAAAACTTAGGCGACTCATTATGTGCATGGCGTTTTTAAATCAGGGTGTGGAAATAGTTATTTAGTCATATTAATTAGATTTAATGTCCAAACCTCCTATTTGAACTTAATCAAAATATCTTTCTGATCAAGTTGGGGATCGGTTGAGGCACTATTTGTTTGCTTGTAAACGTAGCTATTAAAAAATTAATTGCTTTAAATTTCACTACAAGTTGCAATCAGTGGAAGTGTACTCTTAAAGCCCATTCACACCAAGCATGATAACTATAACGCTAACGATAGCTATATTTGCGTCCAAACTAGCGAACAATATTGTCTGTTGATTATAAGCTCAAGCGTGCTTGCTGCTTTAAATTCTCGAGCGTGTGATACCAGGATTGATTCCGATTGGTTGTCAATGTTTCTATCATTCATCAGCTAGAAAAAATCCTTCTGAAAATTATTCATAATGATATTGTTCATCTGTCCTTTTATTTTTATCTTTCTCATTATCATTGTTGTTATCGCACTTGGTGTGAACGGGCCATTAGACCATAGTTATATACTCATGGTAAATATAAGTTTTAGTATACAGTGGAATGAAACCAAACTGTACTTTTATGCCTCACAGCTATGTTTACATTTGCATCAAATTTAATATAGCATGTACTTACTGAGGGTAGCTTCTCCCACTACCTTTCCTCTTAATGTTCTTTAGCAGTTCTTTAAAAAACAACAACAAAAACTTCCTCTCTGTAAGGTTAGCATAACACTGAACCTAGCTAGCCCACCTCTTTATGATGCTAGCATAGCTGCTTCTAGAAAGTAAGCCTTCCTCTCAGTAATGTTATTGTAACAAAGCTAGCATACTACTAGCATTAGCCTAACACATGTTAGCACAACATTGTCCCTTATGTTTATACCAGAGCACAGCCATAGCGTTGGTTGGACAAATTGTTAGCTAGCAGAGGTTTTTCAAAGAACAAGAAGCTCTTTCTGATTTAGACTCCCAAACGGGGACACGTAATGAACAGCTAACAGAAAAGACCACATGTTACCTGCGCATCTAATCTATAGAGGTAATTGGAAAGGAAACATGTTCATTCATGTTCAGTCTGTCCTGCGGTTCTCTCTTATAAATGGAGATGCATCCAGATCCTCTAACGCTAACATCGTTTAACCGTTTCTTCAGGGACGGCTCTTTGTAGTGAAACATGCTTGTTTACGCCCCTCTGGCATTTCACGCTGCATAGAATGTTCTCTCGGGTCCGCAGGATTCCATTTGGCATTGGTCAGCTCTGCGGAATGTCGATGTTGATGATGTTTCAGTGAGAAATATGTGGAAACGGATAAGCATCTTTGAAACGTGCTCTTTTCCTCCGAGGGTCTGTATGGAAGGTTAAGTGTCTCGATGTGCATTGGCATTTACAGTAGACGAGCAACTTAATTGGCAACACACACTTAGCCACCTCCGCGAGTGCACGCACATAAACATTCTCGAATTTAATTTCAATCCGTCTTTGAAATTTATGAGCTAAATGGAACATTGAATAACCCGCTTCGGATCTGTAGATGAACACTAGTGTCTAGGAATGACTTGCAGGTATTAGTTACGCAGAGATGTATGTTAATGTATAAGCATATTAAATCTTCAGACTTGTCCATTGCCTGTGACACTTTTTAATCAAAGGAGCTTATTTTCAAATTTTCAAGTGCTGCTTTTTACAGCCGGTTCACTTTCAAATAAAGCGCTTTTACCCTTTCATAAACCTTAAAGACTTGAATCGATCTTGTTTGTACTGGTTTTTATAAGATGTCATGAACGGTTTTATGTGTCTTTGGTCCAGCGTAAACAGCCAATGAAAGGCGCTCTTATCTAGGCTCATAATTAGTTCTAACTCCCAAAAAGTAGACAATGCACACTATATAATAATTTTCTACCATTTCCCTCAGTCTTAGGTCTGGCTGAAGGCAATGCTTTGCTTCACAGGGATTATTTTGACCTGCTCACCCTGCATCTTGCATCTCTCTCTAGTTTTCAAGCACCACCAGGTAGTTTTTCCCTGCGGAGGGCGTCCTCAAGTGATCCACTTCCTCTGAGCTCAAACGCGGTGTTTTCTGTGTGCTCAGGTATGTCAGATTGTCTTGCAGGGGTGAAATTGGGAAAATGCCGCGCTCTCTCTCTTCGCTTTGATGTGTCAAGTACGTTCACATCCTTATGGGAGAGTTTTTGTTTGGCTTTGTCAGTATTATTCCCTCGCTCCATTGTTGCAGATGGCATTTCGGTGACACTCACTGAGAGCCGCCATTGAGGATTACAGGTCCGTGTCAAACGGCATACATTGTCGCGTTGAGTGTGACCCTTAAAAGTGACACAAGATTTGGGCAAATATTTTGAGAACGGCCTGATTGCACCGTTAGTACGCTAAAAATGTAGCTTGCTATGCTCTAAATGCGACGCTGTCCCATATTTTGGCAGGAATTTTTGTTGAGCTTGCAATCGTGGGGGTGTTCACATTTAGCCGAGCGTCTGTTTATGGAAAATAAATTTAGCCTCACATGCGAGCGACCATTATTACGCTCTTTTGAACTTTTTCATATGGCAAAAATCTGGCTAACACAGAACACATTACAGTATATTTTTATACTGTAGTACACTTTAGACATTCTATTAATTATAAGTCTCAGAATGTAGGTTTATGGTTATTAGAATATACATGTTTCTTATAGTATGTTGTGGACACATCAAAATGTTCATAGTTATTAAACACATTCTACTAATACTCTAATAACTGTTAGTGGACATGTAGTTGCAAAGTTACTTAATGTTAATATACTAAATATATATAAACACTTTTTTACTGCTTTGACTTTTGTGTCAAATGTATTGAATGTCTTTTTTTACTATTTTTACTATTAGATTGAGTCAGACTTACATTGAAATAATTAAGACATCAGTCGATGATTAAGTAAAATGCAATGCTGTAATAATATGAAGCATGTAATTAACAATAAATTGATACTTTTAACAATATGCTGTTCTCTGCAGTTCTATTTCTAGCTAAATAATGAGCTACAGAAATTAAATGACTCATCTGAGGGAAATAAAATGTCAGGTGACATGTACTAACAGTTATTGTTTGAATTTCATAATTGAACTGACATAATTTGACAGCTGAGACTTTGTTAAAATAACTGCAGTTGAATTTTTGATCTCATTGTGACTTTTAGCTCAAAATTGGAAGTGCGTCAGATATAAAAGAGTCGTGCTCATATGAACCATGTAGGTTCAAATACGAAAACGATTCTGATTTTCCTGAATTTTTAGAAAGATGCCTTGAGAGAATTTTCGCAGGTGATAACTTAAGGTGTGTGTTGATGAAGTTGTGCCATTTGCATTCACAAATGAGCTGTTTGGATCCCTATTTAGCATTTGGAGATGATGTATAGGCAGGCGCGATGTGTAGTTAAAGAAATCGTCGCCGGAGGCTTCCCTAATGACTATTGGTATTGCAATGTTATGCTGAGCTCCATAGCATCCCATTTATTCTATATTTTTGTCCGTAGCTCGCTCTTGTCAGAGGTTTGAGTGCATGAGAAGTGGCCTGGCAGTTCCAGCGTGCAGCTTGTGACAAATGGAGATGACTTAGGAGTTGCTTTCATACTCACTGCAGGGCAAACTCCCATTTTTTCCACCTAGTTTTAAGCGCGCAGTCTGTCTTGCTTGACTGCCGGTGTGCGTCTGTTGTGTCAAGAGGACCAGAAGGAGGGAGGGGGGGGGTGTCTGAGAGAGGAAGATAGAGCGCGGGAGAGAGCGGATGGCGGAAAAACGACAAGTTGGAAAATAGAAATGAAATTCCTCGCAATGCTCCGAGGAGCCTTCGAACCCGGGGCCAAATCAGATATTGCAAGGGAAGTGGAACGAGCTCGAATGAGCTTGAGCTGCTATCTGTTGCACAGACTGTCATAATGAAACGTTTACGGCTGGGGTTAGAAAATAGGAGCTTTGAGGCCATCGTCTAGAGACCTCTATGATTAGCCCGTTCTCCCTTCGCCCCGCTTTCTGAGTCTGCCTAGTTCCCAATGCCCACGAGGTGCACTTGTTTTCCCAGTAAAACCCATCTGGGCCGATGAGTATATTTTGTCTGTGCCGCATAACAGAGTTGTCCCTCGGTGAAGACTACGAGTCTCTCCGTGGCTTTCAGGGTTTTGACCTGCTTCCTCCAGTACACAAGTTGTTTTTCCTCTCCAGGATGAGGATTAGCATAGCGGGGCAGTTGAGCTGTGTTTAATTAGCATGTCTACAGTAAGTCCTGCTCTGTTGAAGCATCTGGTGGGTAAAAATGGTTTAGTTAGTACATAAAATTAGATCTATCTATCTATCTATCTATCTATCTATCTATCTATCTATCTATCTATCTATCTATCTATCTATCTATCTA
>JAUCMT010000054.1:15390675-15406589 GCA_032357475.1 Enteromius thamalakanensis
GTCTGTCTGTCTGTCTGTCTGTCTGTCTGTCTGTCTGTCTGTCTATCTATCTATCTATCTATCTATCTATCTATCTAGCTATCTGTCATCTATCGCACTTGTTATTAAAATTCTATGAACCACACTAAGACTAGGAACCACAGTCAGTAGTTTAGGCATCATAACATTAATATGAAATAAAAATTACGTATCAACCAATACAGTATATATCCAATATCAATCGATAATGATATGGTGCTTAAATATTGTGCATACCTAGGCCAAATAATCCAACTATAACCTACAAACCTATAGCCTATATCTACCTACAGCTGAACAATATATTTTTTCATCATGTTATCTGCAGTGCTGAATCTGTTCACCACCGTCATTGCATAAGCCATATCCGCATGTCCCAGGAGTGCTCCCCGAGTCTCTTCCTTCAGGCTCTGCTGGGTTCTTCTCAGGGGAACGAGCCAGGATGGACAGTGGTGTCGGACCAGCGCAGGCCCAGCGTGGGCCTTCCGTCTCATTAATTAGCCAGTGATTGTGCTCAATCAGATGCAGATCTTTACTTCAAGGGCTGCATATCAAAGGCAGGAATCTGGCGGCTGGTTTATTATTCACAGGGAGACCTAGTTATGTCAAGAGCATGCGAGTGGAGCTTGTAGCAGCGGCGGGGGTGAGTGGCGGAGGAGATGCTGTACCCATGGAGAGCCTGAAAGATTAAAAAGGGTGGAGGCTGAGACATGCCTGCCGCTCTCCAGGGACCGAGCATCGACTCCCCTTCTTCCTTTATTATTTCCCCCTCTTCCCTCGCTCGCTCCGTCTTTCCCCCTTATTTAGTCACCGCGATCCCGCACATGACAACACAAAGACCGAACAGATGCGACATTGATCTTCAGCGTCTCCAGCTGGATTACACCCCTGGTTTATTCAAGCCATTCAGGCATGCAAAGATCCAACCCTGCTCCTGATTCCTTGTCTTATTAATGATGAAACTCACCGGGGAGTGGGCATTGGGTCCCCGGGAGCTGCGCAGTGGCGTGCCATCATCGTGCCCACTGGGACTGTCTGTCCACGGCTGCTTTTTGGCCGGCGTCCTATAACGAGAGCAGCAGCATGGCACAGAAAGATGATTAATTTCACAGAGTAATCTGTCATGCTGATCAAGCCCAATGAGTTTGTGTGTACCAGGTTCTGTTCTTGCCGTCAAGACGCAGACTGTGAAGTCAGCAGGTGCCATGGGAAGTCTTGGATGCCCTCCAGAAAAGGGTCAAAGAGGCTGGAGATGCTCGCACTAAGCGACTTTTCCCTGAAAAACTGTGATTCTCAAGGCCTTTGGAAATTACAGCAATATTGTACTGGATCTAGCAGGGTTGTGCAAAATTCAATATTGTATAATTGACTTACTTTTCGTAAGTGGGCTTTTAAGGTATGTATCTATAAAGATATATTTAATGCTCAAAGAGCTAATTTTCATAAGTGAGCTTTTAAGGTACGCATATATATATATATAGGCCTGTATTGATAGATATTGTTCAATATATATAATCCTCAAGTTCAAAGTTGTCCTAAGACAAGAACTCTATCTCTCTATCTCTATAATTATGAAAATTATAGTCATGCTGTATTTTAAGGCCTAATTCTCACTATTAACTATTAACTATGGCTTTTTCCTTAAACTCTTGATTTGCTGCTTATTATTTTATGATAAGCTATATGTTAATTTTATGAACAGTAGAGGACTGAGAACTTAACCTTGAGGAACACCCTGTGTCAGTGGAAGATTTATACCCTTGTAACACTTTAACACATTTCTCATGGTAAAACATGGCAAAGTGTGTCAGATGCAGAACTGAGATGGAGAAGAATCAAGATGTTCACCGATCCTGTATCCACAGACAAAAGAATGTTGTTAACCACATGAAAAAGGACTGGTTCATTGCTATGCGTTGGGGCGGAATCCTATCTGAAAAGGTTCAAAATTGATTGCAATTGTGAACGAGCGGAGACCCAGGGTATCAGATGTCGAAGAAGAGAAGGATAGGAATGGATCAGTGTCACAGGATCACAAAAGCCAGTGAACAGAGTAGTCCTGAAATTTATCTGTTACTTAATTTTGCATTGCATTTTGAAGTTCTATATCATGTGTACCTAAATTCGAATTTAGAATTTAACTTGATCTAAAAAATGCATTTTCAGTTCAGTTCTGAATAGTGCACAAATGCTGGTACAGAGGGCAATTGGAATCTGTAAACTGGCTGAGGACTCTTGCAAAATGCATCCAAATGTGTTCTGAAACTGTATTTTTATCTTCTGCTTTTTTAAAAAAAAGCTTTAATGATTTTTCATTTGCAATATATCAGCTTCATTTTCTCTGAACACCCAGTTGAGGATGATGTGCAAACGCTGAGGTCAAACTCCAGCAGCAGCAAAAAGCATCCATGCAATAGCCAGCATGCTTTCAATCCTGCAATTCAGCTCGGCATCCTTTATTGATCATACTCCAGCGCGTTGATGTCAAGACACAAAACGTCCGAGAGCGACCTCATGGTCTGCACATTATCCGTGGCTGAGAGGGCACTAATGAAATTGGATTCAGGCTCATCTGGAAAGTGCCCTCCTGTTTGATTTAATTAGCCAAATGTCTCCGCTCCCCATCCAAGCTGGAGTAAAATGATTTTCAACAACGGAGAGTTGATGGGTCGCCGCAGTCTCCGGCAGAGAAACGCCTGGGTTTCGTGACAAAACTCCTGTCAATCATTCACTCTACCAAACCTCTGAGTGTTTTTCAGTGTACACTGAAATTCCTACAGTAGCTGGCCGAGAGGGACAACTTTCTTTTTCTTTTCTTTTTCCCATCTGAAGGCTTACATAAGAGACAGCCACTAGCTCTTTAATGTCTAGGACAGTTTATCGTTGCACCGACTGTTGACCTCATCAATGTCGCAGGGTCACATACAAATTCAGATGTGCTTTGGCGGAGACGTTGACGAGATTGAAAAGGCCAGACCTGTTTTAATTTGCTCTGAAGCCGTCAGTGGTGACCCTTCAATGAACCCTAGTCCACCTTAATTATTGTTCATCCATAGACCAGCATTAAGGAAGACTGCAGGGCTCTGTTTCTTAATTTATAGGTTCCTATTTTAGGTTATTACCCAATGCGCTCATTATGTGCAGTCTGCAGCAAGAGGCTAGACACGGTTGCTTCTGTCCTGAAATGATTTTGTCATGACTTACTGTAATGGGACCATAAACACAAGAAGATAATGTAAGTAGCAATCATGGAACATATTCATCTAATGAGACAGTGCAAATTCAATATTTGTTTTGGTATGAATGATTTGAGTGCGGCACCAAGGACATTTGGTCGTTTTTGGTTTAAAGGTGAATCGAAGGTTTGTTTGTTTTTTAAACGCTACAAAATACTGGACTCTCTGTTGACCTCTGTGGTTGAAACATGAAACTGCAAGTTATTTATTTTTACTTCCTAAAGTATTCAGCTGTGCCTTGGCATTGCATTTCTACATAGACTTGTATGTGTACTGTTGTTATTGTATGTTTTTTGTATTGCGATTGCTTATTAAGAAAATTGTACATTATTGTAAATGATGTATTGAAATATGTGATACTTTTAATGCTGTCACAAATATAGCCATTGTTGCTGATATGGCAGTCAAACAAAAAACAAACAAACAAACAGACAAAATATATTTGCATATATAGATAACCAAAGTGCTCTGCAAAAAAAAAAATAATAATTGTAAACACTTTTCACTGAATTGGAAGTTACACATTGAATAAGGCAAAGATACTTCAATAGTATTTCAATGTAAAGCATAATAATAATCATATTTCAGAGTCCTGTGACCCAGGAAGTGTTTGAACGTTGTATCTAAAGCAGTAACCCTCCAGTCTATGGTGTATTGGGATTCAGCTGCAGTCAGTGGAGAATTGCATTTGTTTTTGTTTTTTCACCTTCCAATTTCCATCTCTCCTGACACCTTTATTGAGGCAGCGTGAGACAGAGAGTTCTCTAGCTCTTGCTGCTGCTTCCTGTTAAGCGAAAGATGGGCCATCTGCCAAGAATCTGCAATTTGAAGAGTCATTGCACAATTACGTCAATCTGCACAACTCTGAAAAAGGGCGGGGAAATGCAGATGGCAACTCTTGCTCACCCTTGAAGAACAATTATATATGTTTATCCCATTTAATCAGTTTCATGTGTCAGAAAAACTTGCAGGGGAGTTGCATTGTCCTGCTACTCCACATATTAAGTGGGCTCAGGATTTGGAATAAACCAAAACATAGCAGTGGACAGTATTTTTAGATTAGTATTCCTGCTCCATGCAGCTAAAGCATCTCCCTCCCTGAAGTGCGTTCTCCTGCACGGACACAAGGGAAGATTCTTTCTCTCTGTCTTCCAGCTCGCGTCCCACTGCAGGAACTTCAGCTTTACTTGGCAAGAGTTCCAGAAGCATTGGCTGAGGGAGAGGATGTGCTGTCCTTGAGCTGTTATCTGCCACTACTTCATAATGAACCATGTCCTGTGGGAGTAATGCTCAATGAAGTGATGGAGGGGGAGACGGACAACAGACTCCAACTCCCAGAGTGCTTTGTTGTTTTTTGAAACTCCCATCATACACTGAGCAACAATATAAAAGGTTACTATAATTCTGCACTGAATTAAAATAGCATAAAAAGCCTGGAAATTTGGGAATGTAATTCTAAAAAAAACTTAATGTTGTGTAAAAAGCCTAAAGGTGGAGAAAAAAAAAAAAGTAATTCTAAAAAGCATAACTTTTTAACTGTGTAAAAGGCATGAAGCTGAAAAATAAAAATATAAATAATGATATATATTTCATTTGTATTATATTATACTTATATTTTTAAGTTAATCTTATTTACAGTAGGTGCTTATTCATACCAACAACAGTTTAAATATGATTATTAAAATAAAAATGTTTTTATTTTATTTTATTTGTATATATTTTGTTATTGTATTAGTATCATTTTAATACTTTCATTATATAAAAATATATTCATTTTAAATATGATTTGAATTAATAAATAAATAAATAAATAAATAAAAATAAATTGGTTCATGACATGACAGAAATGTCAAACTGTCCCAGTGTATAAAATATCTGAATAAACATAATTCTTATTATTATTTTTATTATTTAGGCTGACTTGTGCATTGCAAAATTTTCGTCTTTATTTGCACTTACTAATTAATAAATAAATTACAAAAATATATTAAATTCAATTCTAAAGATCTTACACTCAAAATCAGTGCAGAATAGACAAAAGTCCACCAATTCTGTCCATCCCGGTCGTGACAATTTTTTTCTCCATAGAAATGCTGTTCTATAAATATGGGAGTTTACATGAGGTCACATCGTGTACCTTTAGGTTTTAGTTAAAGACAAGAAGTGCTGATTAAGTTGTGTCTATTTTCAGATGTTTGTAGGTGTAATTTTAGTCCTCGTGAACCGGCTGCAGGGTTTGACCCAAATAGGCCACACTGTCGACTCCCAGGTGTGGGCAGCTAAAACTTCCAGCAACTCTTTGGCTGTGTGATGTGGACCTTTATGAATCAAAGCGAAGTGCTTTAGCAGCTTTTGTGTTTTTGTAAGTGGGTCGTCTAGTGCTCTGGTATACTCGTGTGCTTCAGGCGCTCTCTTCATTAGAGATGGGGTGGTGTCAGAGGGCCCAGGTAATGCGCTCCCACGGCATTTGCGAAGGGGACGGTCATTAATCAGCAGTACACGGCACCAGAGCCCAGCACATCATTAGGCCATGAAACACCACGGGATGCGGGGGTCACGCTCTCCTGACCCTGCATCAATAAGGCCGGGGAGGAGAGTATGACTCTAGGTGATGCTCGGATGGGCCAAACAGAGGAAGGAAGCAGAAAAAAAGGCTGTGTGGTTATTATTGACCAAGATCCATTTGTTTACCATCAGTCGAGGCCACAATTACTCCCCTTTAAGCATCAATGTGAGTTAAATGACTGTATCATGTAGGTAGACACCAAACCAAAAAAAACCCTTTCCTTTATAAACCTATTTTTCTACCTTCTATGCTGCACAAAGTGATCAGACAATCTGGACAATGTTTGAGGGGTATTAAATGTCTTTCTTCTCTGTTTCTTTCAGATCTTGGTGAACTCCATTACCCAGCCTGCACTGCTGTATGAGAACGTGGTTGTGAGCGAAGGGAACCCAATTTTAAGGGACATGCTGTTCAGCCCTGACCATCAATACATCTACACGCTCACAGATAAAGAGGTAAGACTTCAGGGAGTGTGCTGTTTGACGTTGATGGCCCACGGCTTTTATTTGGCTGGAATGTTCCGACGGACAAACAGTGTGGTTTGGTCACGCACCGAGTCCCCAAAGACGCCAAACATAGAAGAAAGCACAAATATACAGAATGAAGGTACAAGTGAAAAGATTTCTTCAAAAAAAATGGTTGAAGTGGCAGGAATGGAAGTATGAGATTTTAACTTCTTCTTAGTAGCTATTGTTTGCTTGCTTTTTTTTTCATTTATGCATTTGCCAAACACTTTTTTCTTAAGTGGGTTATTGGACTTTTTAGTGTTCACATTTTATCATTCATGATAAAATTATTCATGACTTTAGAGTTGCAAGCACCATTCCGTACTGTTTGTATTACTGAGATAATGGAAGTACCTACATGAGCACTTGTTTGCAACCTTTCCTTTGCCATCTTGTCCAAGTTATCCTTTTCAAGTTTTATTTGAAAATACATATGTATCATATTTTAGATTTTTTTTTTTTTTTTTTCATTTAACCATTTTGTCTAAAAATAAAGCCTAATTTAAAAAAGAAATTTATGATAATAAATAATATTATTTTTATTTACAACATAATTGAATTAAGCACATTGTGATAGCAGACTTTTTGGGGTTATTAATCAAATGAATCAATTTGACAGCACTAAATAATAACATTTGTTACTGTAATGCAAAATAATAATAATAATAATAATAATTTAATAATAACTGATGAGAAACAAACTTTTGACTGATATATAACACCTAGGTTGGACTTAACTTTTGTGAATGTTCGAATATTCAAAATGCTGCGCTATTATTATAAAGAGAAGGTGTTCAGGATGTGTGTTATTCAATGTGCTGTTTCTTTATTCTGCACAGATTCACATGGTGAATTAGACTGTGTGTGTGTGTGTGTTCATGTGTGAGCACGTGTGAAAAAGAGAGACCCGGAACGTCTCCTGATTGTCTGCATGTGATATTCGACACTGTGTCAGCCCCCTTCCCACTTTTCCACACACATACACACAAGCAGCGGCGCCTCTGGTAATTCACCACTTATCAGAGAAAATTGAGGAAGGGCTTCTCTGATCTTTTCTGATGGAAAAGAAAGCGTCCAAACCCCCGTCACCCCCACCATCCCCCTTTTTCACTCAGACCCAGGGCTGGTGAATACTCCCTCTCCTCTTTTTCTCCTTCCGTCTCGCTCCTTCCTTTGTTTTCCTCTCGCCTTTTTCTTTGTGCTTTCATGTTCTCCTCACTAAGGGCTGATTGGAGTGCTTCCTGTCTTCCTCTCATTAAAGGGCATTTCCTTCATCACCGTAACCCCATTCACTCTCCGCTAGCCCACACTGCCTCTGATTAGAGCCCCAGGCTCAAAAAAACACCTTAAACCGCGATCAAATCTGAACCTGAATCTTTTATTCTGCCATTTAATGTCAGAGATTAAGAGGAAATACATGTGACAGAATCACTGCAAACATTTGAATAATTTAACATGTTATTTTCAGATGTTCCTGCTGAGAAACATGCATAGGAGAGCTTTTAGAGTGGAAATAGTGAGACATCCTCATGGAAGTTCTCACTGATGCCATGTTAGATGCCTTTTTGGCCATGGTTTGCCCCATTACTGTACCTATAGGTATTCATGATAGAGCAGAAGAGAGAAGAACATAATCATAATGGCAGTGTTGTGCATTATGAAGATAACTGATGGCATTATAAAGCTATTCTTAATTGTCTTGAGGAATCACTTATTATTGTTTGAATTAATTTTCATCCCAAAAAATGAGAAGAAAAAATAAGACGTTTGACTTTATTTTGTATTAAAATGTATTTATTTACTGGAATTTTTTGTATATAAATAATTAATAAAAACATTATTGTAGGATTTTCATTAACATAATGCAATAAAAAACATGCAAGAATCATACAAAAAGCCTTATTAATTGTGTAAAAAAAAAAAAATAATAATACTTAAAATATTTGTATATTATAGTATTATTTGTTTGTTCTGCCTTCATGATGATGTCAAAGGGAAAAAAAATCAAAATAAAAAAACTAAATAAATAAAACATTTGATTTGAATTATATATATATATATATATATAATCTCCATTTTACATGTTATAATAATATTATCATATTTTGTCATAAGTAATTGAAGCTACAGTTAAAACATTGTAATACTTACCTATTCATGGCTACACCTTTACAAAGTCTAATGCATTATGTATGAATTGCGTTATGCTCTTTAAAGCTGGCCTCATGAATAGATAAGTATTATAATGTATTATGCTTTCAGTTATTTACAAGAACATGCAACTTATTCTAAGGCTATTATAGATGCATTAAGAATGCATTATCAATACATTATGTATACAGGCTTCATTGCAAGTGTTACTCAATATTCATTTCCCAATAATTGATTTTTGAAGAACAAGATCCCTCTAGCTCAAGTGACACATAGAAGAGTTCAAATGTACACCAGAGGTAAACAGACAATGAGAAAAACGTCCAGTCATATGAGAGCTGACCTCAAACTGCTTTGTAATTTACAAACCAAGCCCAACCTCTGACCTTTAACCTCACTGGGACACTTTCACAGATTTGTGTACTGTGGAGTATAGCTGTTCTATATGCTATAGTTTTGTAGGAGAGATTTAGACTTTGAATTAAGGAGCTATACATATGTTAGATGATTTTGTTTCTCCTTTGCATTTATTTACTTTAATGTTTCCAAGTACACACACACACACATCTACCTACCTAGACGTACATAAACATGTCAGCTGCTTTAACACTGGGATCCATCAGCGCTCGGCAATAATTGTTTTTAATGTGTCCACGTCTTCAGCTGGAAAATGTTCTGTAATTGGTATAGATGGTTTGTGTATGAGTGCCTTAGATACGGGCGGTTTGTAGATTGCATGTTGAGAGGCCGGGTTTGATAACCCTTCAACACATTAACTTAGCGCGAGGCGCGTTAGGCTAACGTTCTTTAAATGGAGCCGCGTGTATTCACTCTGCGCTCGGACTGATATTGATTTAAGTGCAGCTGTAAATGGCTTTGTTGGGAAAGAAGGTTTTATGGAGGAAGAATATTTGAACTATTACACAAACGAGGGGGAGGAAGTGCTTTTCTCACAGGAAGTTGTGTACATAGCACTAGCGGTGGCCACACAGAGCGATGAACCGTCTCTCTGGAGGTTGAGAGGCATTGTAATGGAGATGAGAGCGGTGTTGCTGTGGTCAGCGTGCGGCTGAGAATGGAAAACCCTGAAGGTCAGATCATAGCCATGCATGGAAGGGAAGCAGACAGACAGACTTTGATTTCTTTTGTTTATTTATTTTCTTAAATGATCCTGGTCTTTTTATGCATAGTTTCAGTGCATGTTAGTTTAAAGACAAACATGTTTAATTTAGGGGTTACTCCCTTTCTGAGGTAACTTTCTGTTGATGTAAGCAGTTTTTGGTGATGCTAGAAATTTTTTTGCAGTTGAAAAGGCTTTGTGAGTGGCATTTAAATTATAGTTAACATTATTATTAATATGTTAAAACTATATATATATATTTATTTATTTATTTATTTTTTTTTATATATATTATAGTAATTGAAATAAAAAAAAAACTGAAATTGCTAAACAATTGATGGAAAAAGTAGTAAATATTAAAATTACCAAAAATTCAAACTGAAATTAAAAGTAAATTACAACTATATAGAAATATTTAAAAAAAAAAATGCAGATATTCAACAAGAAATTAAAAATGTTTGTTAACAGTTTGCTGTTTAGCATTGCAGGTTGCAGACAAACTTGGCGTTGTGAGGATGTGCGGAGCCTCAGAAATTCGAGTCGTGCCTTTTTAACTCACAAGAACTCCTTCTGACCAATCAAAAAGCAGTTTAGGGAATACGTTGACAGACACACCAAGTAAGGGGGATGTTGTCACTTGATTGCATTTTGGTTAGTTTCAGCTGGTCTGGACCAGAGCAAACAGTGTGGTGTGAAAAGGAAACAAAGCAGCTGAAAAAAGCTACAATGTATAATTTTTTGACTTTAATCCGGACCAAATGAACCAAGCTACAGGTGTGAAAGCATCCTAAATCTACTCAAGCTATATTTACAGTTTAAAGGCAATACTTATGTACAGTGCTAGTAATGCAAATTTTGTTGCAAACAAAGTATGTGCACTACCCAGTGACCTTTTGTAACCATCTACTTTGTATACACAGGTTGCACATGAGCATGGACATGATTTTGCACTAATCAGTTGCTCCACAAGGTGGCAGCCCATGTGTCGACCACCTGCATAAATAAACACTATCAAACTGTTCGACTGAAGTATACTTTGGGCTTAAGTCTGGGGGTTTAGTAAAAATAGTAGCAATCCTTTCCTCAACAAACCACATGATTTGAGGTAAATTGCATATATCAATTGGTGTGGAAATAGTTAAGCTCTAAAGTAATAATACATGCTGGGAAAAAAGCAAACAAACCAACAAAACGTTATGGTTTACCATTTTGATTACCATCTTAAAGCGCAAGTGTGTTGAAATGCGTGCTGGTTGATTGTGTCCACCTGCAGTGCTTCGTCGTACAGCTTTGGACGGACAGGATGAGCTGAATGAGTTTCACAGGCCGCTTTCTCTCCATCTGAAGCCGCTGCACACCAACACCCAGAGGACCAAGAGAAAGAGAGAAGTGGAAATTAATTGGTTTGAAGCAATTTGTTCGGTCTTCTTTCCTTCATCTATCTTTTTTCTTTTCTTTCTCCCCTCTCTTTTAAATGGTCCTCCTCCTATGGAGGAAGGAGTCAATGGGAGAGCTGCCCCAGGGGTCATTTTCTTTCAAATAGCGAGTCCTCTCTCTCCCTCTCGCTCCGTCTCGTTGAGATATTGCAGACTCTTTGAGAACTGACAGCGGTCGTGGGAGATAGATTGTGATTGGATCACTCCGGCTTCCTTGCAGCCATCTTTCATTAATTTTTCTCTCCCCACGTTCACTTTTTTCCCAGTTTATCGTAATCGGAGGCATCTCGCCATCTCTCTTGTCAACAGCACCGGCTAACAAGCCTCCGTCGACGTTCCTCTAGCCTGAGTCACGCATTTTTTCTCCAGGTTTTATTATGTTTGAGGAGGTGGACGGCCGGCGACCGGCGTTCTCTCGTGAAAGACTGAGATGTTATTGTTCCCCTTTGAATCTAGCGAAATTTTGAAGACAATACGTAAACACAATCACACCGTAATCCGGCGTTCCGATCCACCCCACATTTTAATATGTTGGCTTCCGTACCTCAGGCTTACAGAGATATCACACCGCATTAGAGAAGAGACCAGGACCCTAATGTTCAGTGATATTGCTGTTTCTTTCCACCGTTTCTTGCTGATCTTGGGGAAGATGCATTTTATGTCATCCACGTCTGTCTCCCCTTTTGCTCCCTACGTTTTTTTTTTTTTTTTTTTGCTTTCTCCATTTGTATCTCTTCATTGGATAATAGAAACGGCAGGCGGAGGCGCATGTTGTGCCTCAAACATCAAAAACTCCATTTCGTTGGGTTGACAGAACAATTTTCCATTTCCCATATTCACACCCACTTAATTAAAAGTTGCTGATAGCCCCGGCATCTCTCTCCACCGCTCTGGGGTCTCCGGGAAGACATAAAGCTGTCCCGTACTAAGCGAGAAGAAACTTCGATTAGCGTTAGCTTGATTTAAACAGCGCTCGCTGCCGTTCGGACGATAAAGTTTACAACGTTTATCTGAGGCTGGGAGGAATTTCTGAAAAAAAGTCCATCAATGGATTTGTCAGTTTGGTATATTGCTTGTGTAGTTTGGGGAGATATTGTTTATGCTTTTCGGGTGACTCATGAAACCTGTCAAGAACGTGTCCGGCTCGTATTTTACATCAAATTGAAAAGAAAGGAATGTGGAATTATATTTGCCTTCAAGAAAATGAATTGGTTTACTTTTTTGTTCGATGTGTGACTTTTATAATGAAGTGCTTTCGGCCACAGAAATCTCATTATACTGTAAGCTCAGCATAATCTGGTTTCAACAAAAAAACTAATTTTCATTACTATTGTGCAGAAGAATATAAATTGTAATTACTACAATATATAAGATTGATTGATTTTAATTATTTATTTAATGATAGATCCTGTCTAAACCAGTATAAACTACTTTTTTTTAGGCTTTTTGATATTTCCTTCAAGAAAAAAAATAATTCAATGTTATTTATATTTATAAATATTTTTTATAAATATAATTTAATTTGTAAACATATTTTAAGATTATATTTTTTATTTTGTTTAAAATACACATTTTGGCATGAAATTCGATTTGGACTTCTCTGTTTCTATCAGATTGCCTTCTTCACCCAGCTTTCAACAGCGGCGCTTGGCTCCATCATCAAGTATAATGCCCAGTGTGTGTCCGCTGTGGGAGCGTATGTGGGTTTGAAAGCATGTGTGTATATTTGTACATGCGTATCACTCCCTCAGTTCGAAGCGTTTGATCATAGCGACAGTGCTTGTATTGTTTCCTCACATAGCTGCACCTCGTGGCCTTTGTGTAACACAGTACAGTAAGGAAACTCTACACGGCTCTCTCGCTCTCTGAAGGTCAGTGTTCTTCTGTACTGCTCTATCACAGAGCTGAGAGGAAGTATCAGCTGGCAGTAATCTGATTTGTGTGGCGGACGTCTTAATATAGGCAACGTGACAAGACGGAAGGAGAAACTGCCAGCTCTTCAGATCATTGTGTGTGTGTGTTCTGAATGTATATAAGCTAAGCGTAAGTTTAGACTGAATTTAATAACATTTTAATGTGAAATTTTGTGCAGAAATGCTTGAAATTAATTGTATATACTATAGAAATTGCGATGACATGAATTGCTTTAAACGCATGTTTTATATTATAATTATTTAAAGCCCTTAAGCCATAAATATGAAAATAAATAATAAATAAGTAGTATATATAATTGAGAGAAAGCTAGAGGTTTTCTACTTGTGTATGTAAAAAGCCATAGAAAATTATTAATTTTGTGAAAATTAAAAACAAATAAATATTAATAAACTAAGCTCAATGATATTGAACTGAATATTTTTCTTCTACTTTATAAATTCTGTATATGAATATAGATACATTTTTTATATAATTTTAATATTCTTACATACATTTTTATTACCTTTTCACACATTACTAATATTTCAAATTATATTCTAGATCCTATATCAAATATGTATTTATCTACGTATTTTCTCATTGGCCTAGGGAAGTGGTGGAACAGCCATAAAAATTGGTCATGTGCCTTTTTGAACTTATGTAAGACTTTTGTAAACTGTGGAAAATTGTGTATGTGTGCTAAAATGAGTAAACACAACCACACTTCCTGCAATTAAAACCACATCACAGCTCACCTAACAGCTGGACAAAGCCTTTTAAGGCTCTTAATTTTCTCTCTTTTGTATTTTGTCCTCTCTGCTGGCCTTTTTTTCCTCCATTCCATCATTTTACAACACTCAATTTGTTCTTTTTTTCCCTTCTCACAATGATTTTACTGAGGAGATCATCCAGACGTGACATAGTGACCAAGTGAACCATTCCTGAGCCCAGATGTTGCCATGGTGATATCCATAAGCCATGCATGTTGCACACACACATACAAATCCTTGAATGTGTGCTGGTATTGATAAAGCAGGAGGTGTATTGAGCTCGTAGCTGGAGACTCTACCGACATGTAGCAGTGAGAGTTTGCGTTCAATAACACTCTGCCCCGTGAAGGCCATTTCTTCTCGCATATTTACCCTGTGAGAAACAAGGCGGGAATTTCTAGTTGGAATTAGCGTTTGACAGACTTTTATTGGAGGTAAAATAAAGAGCTGAATAAGACGGGGAAATTAAGTGACTGAAATACCAAACATTAATTATGTTTTATTATTTGTTTATCACATTAACAAGCAGTTGCTTTATATAACCCAGCCACAAGCTACCATTTAAAACTAATTATAGAGTAATTTAGGTATGGAACCAAAATTGATCTTAAACTATGAGCTGTGTCTAAGTCGGTGACAAATATGATGGCAGGTCTTTAGCGGCAGTGACGTACGGTTCGTTCAGAGGGGGCGGAGTCTGAATGTCAGCACACTGTGCTAATTAGACAGACTGTTGATTATACTGTCGAGTCAGTGCCTTGGAAAGAATTTCTCTTTTGATGGTCTTTTGCCACTTTCTTACTGAAAACAGTAGAAAGAGAGAACAGAAAGTCGCCAAATAAATGGACCGATTGGAACCTACATGTCCAAGTTTCTCGAATAAACATCCTGCATTATAAATACTAGCTATTTATGTGCCATGGCTCAGGAAAAATTAGGAAAGTCATCTATAGGTCAAAATATAATGATTCAAATAATACAAATTGCAGTACAAACATTAATCCTTAATGATAATGATTCTTTTTATGATGCTATTTGCAAATTTAGACTTTAAAACATAGTTTTTTTATTATGATATGGTATGATATATTATATATTCGCTTTTTAAAATTAGTAGAAAGTGAAAATGATTATATTTATGATTATAATCGTAAGCCTATTCTTTCTATTCATTTTTTTTATGAACGTTTTTTAAGGTTGCAGTAAAGTTAATGCAAAAAGCGCTAGCCTATATAAATGCTTCATTCATTCGTATAAATATAGGTCTAACTGTAGGATGTTTATATTTACTTGAATTATCTTAAAGAAAACTTGCACAATGCCCTCAGTGCAATAGTGCAAGGTTACTCTATTCATGGAAACATCGACTCTTACAGCATAATGTTATAAAGAACAATCCCCCTTCAATAGTTTAATACAATAATTGCACACATGGTTTATGTGAGCAACAAAATAAGAATTCACAGTCATTTTATCTGGTGAATGGCAGCAACAAAAATAAATAAACGCAAGCAGAAAATACAGAGAACTGAAACAAATATAACAACCTGCCGACAAACGATGACCTTGCCATATTATTGCATTTCAGTTGATTTGCAGTCACAGGTGTGAATATTTAGACTTAGCTTCACACAATAACTAGCAGTTCAGATCTGGTGTTACAGGTGTGTTTCGTCAGTTATTCGGTCACAGATGTTGCGTCCCAGGATGCCGTTTATCATCGAAACAGTGTTCGGGATGACCCCATCACCTTGACTCAGATTAACCATGGACATATACCTCACAGGACTTTGGTGGTTTGATGACGATATATAATTTATGTTTGGCGGGGGAGGCATCTTTAAGAAATAGAACCTATATGAGCCAGAGCTTTACTTCTTGCAGCTGGGCTTAATGTGGCTCTGGAGCAACAAGTACTTTCACCGTGTACCAAGAGACGACCTGCAAATGGTTTTGGCTGCATGCTATCTCTCTCTTTCTCTCATTCTCTTTATTTATTTTTTTTCATCCATCCTCTCCCTCTAGGCTGTGTCTGGCTTCTTGGCCATGATCTATGGTTTCATCTGCCATTTCTTCTTTTGTGCGTGGCCAAATGGAAGATAGATGAACAGGGAGGGCTTAGAAGGGGGCGTCAAAAGAAAGAAAAGGCCTCCTAGTCTAGAAAGTTTGCTCTTTCTAAATTAGGCGGTGTCATTTT
>JAUCMT010000054.1:15416203-15426870 GCA_032357475.1 Enteromius thamalakanensis
AATTAGTTTTGTTTTTTATGTAAATGATTCAATAAATACCGTACCGTGCCATTCATACCGAGGTATTACCGTACCGTCAAATTTTGATACCGTTACAATTAATTTTGATGTGTGTGTGTTTAAATAAACCTTTATCACTGTTAAAGTTTGACTTTAATGTGCAGTGGCGGAAAGATGGAGCGTTCTGGAAATATTTCCTATTTGGTGACACTAGTGGAGCAGAAATTTCTCACTTCACCTTTAATATACAGTTGTGAAATGGTTTAGAAGTGCTGCACAAATCTGTTTCTACCACTTATGTCAAGCTCAATTCATTGTGGAGTTCATGGCGAATGCGTGATAAGAAACTGCTCCCACGCAACTCTTGTATTATGACTTTTTGAGACATGACTCTGAGACTAGAGTACAGATCAGAGTCCTTGTCCTCCCCTGCCAAACGCCAACAAAATCTTCCTCTGTAACCATAGCAACGAAACCAACCTACACCTTTGTCTCGGTGCGATGTGTGGAAAGTTGACAGATCAGTGTTGTTTGTGACGTGTCTGGCATTCTTATTTTTTTCACCTTTAGGTGCCAACTGTGTTTTCAGTCGTTAAATGTCTTAACTGAACAAATCGTCAGTGCTATTGATGTAAATGAGTCATTTGAAACTGTTAAGCGTGAAGCTCTCAGCTCATGTCTGTAAAACCTGAATGAATGGATTGTGTTTGTGTGTTTTTGGTTTCTTTTCTGATGTCTTTGTATGCTAGCGTTCATTCGCTCTGTCTTTGATCAGTTTCGCTCTCTGTCCATCTTACACCACCTGCTCTCCATCACCTCTGCTTGAAAGATGAAAAGTGTTGAGAAAGGGAAAGAGAAGACATAAAAGAACTAGATTCGTTTGAAAAACCATCTTGGAAATGGGGTGTAATGGGTGGTTGCTAGGGCGCTAAATTAAAAAAATAGTGGTCTAAGTGTATTCAGTGTGTAGTCAGAGCACTAATAGATGGTTACATAGGTGTTCAGAGTTTTTAATGTGTTGTTATGGAATTGCTAGGGGATTCTGGGTGGGTGTTAGTGTGTTGCTAATGTGTTTAGCTCATTATTATGTGGTTGCTAGTGGATGCTTTGGTGTTACTAAGGCTATTTTGGTTTTTGGTACATTGCGTGTCTTCTATTTGAGTATATGTTTTGCTAAGACTTTGTGTTTTAGCTCATTGTTCTTTGGTTGCTAGGGTGTTACTAAGGTGTTCTGGTTGTTTTAGTACATTACGTGGTTGGAAGGGTCTTTTAAGTGGGTGTTAATGTGTTGTGAATGCTTTTGCTCATAGTTTTACTGTTGCTATGGTGTCCTGGGTGGATGCTAGGGTTTTACTAAGATGTTCTGGTTGTTTTAGTACATTTATGTGGCTAGGGTCTTCGGATTTGGGTGTTAATGTGTTGCTAAGTTGTTTTGTGCATTTAAGCTCACTGTTGTATTGTTGCTAGGGTGTTTCTAAGGTATTAGTGTTTCAGTACCTCATGTGGTTGCTAGGGTCTTCCGAGTGGGTGTTAAGGTGTTCATATGGTATTCTGAATGTTTTAGCTCACTGTTCTATTGTTGCTAAGGTGTTCTGGGTGGATACTAGGGTGTTACTAAGGTGTTCTGGTTGTTTTAGTACCTCGTGTATGCCAAGGTCTTCGGAGTGGGTGCTAAGGTGCTCCTATAGTATTCTGAATGTTTAGCTCACTGTTCTACATTGTTGCTAGGGTGTTCTGCATGGAGACTAGGGTGAATCCTAAGGTGTGACTAATGTGTTCTGGTTGTTTTAGTACCACATTTGGTTGCAAGAGCCCTCTGAGTGGGTGTTAGACTGTTCTTATGTTGTTCTGAATGTTAGCTCACTGTTTTATTGTTGCTAGGGTGTTACTAAGGTGTTCTGCTTGTTTCAGTACATCATGGGGTTGCTAGGGTCTCTGGAGTGGGTGCTAGGGTGTTGGTAGGTGTTCTGAATTGCTAAGGTGTTGTTTGCATTGTTGTGCAGTTTCTAGGGTGTTTTGGGTGTTTGATAGGGCTTTGTGGTTAATGAGTAATATGAATGTTATGGCATTCTGAGTAGCTGCTGGCGTATTGTTAAGGTGTTTAAATGATTTAGTACATTGGTGTGCAGTTGCTAGAGTGTTTTGGGTGTTTGCCAGGGCTTTGTTGCTATTACTGAGTTGTGGTTGATAGGGCTTAATGGTTGTTAGTAAGTTACTATACAAATGCTAGAGTTGTTGTTAGGGTGTTGCTAAGGTATTACGAGTGTTTTAGCACATCGTTATGTGATAGCTAAGGTGTGTTGGGTAGTTTTAGTGTGCTGCTGTGCAGTTGTTCGAGCATTCTGTTGAGTGTGGATTCTTTGCAAGATTCTATCTTTCTTTAGTGCGTTGTTATGCGGTTACCAGAGTGTTCGTGGTTTGCTTTATGTAGTTGCGAAAGTTCTCTGAGAACAACAGAAATATGTGAGTGTGTACAGTAGTTAAAAATGACACTGTTTGAATATGTAATTCATTCATATGTGACTTGGCCGTTAATAACTGAATTAATCCTCTTTTTCTCTCTCCGTCTCTTCTTGATAGGTGTCTCTCCTGTGTGAATGGCTCCTTTCCATGCCACTGGTGCAAATATCGTCACATGTGTACCCACAATGCCAATGACTGCTCCTTTCAGGAAGGCCGCGTCAACATGTCTGAGGTCAGTCTGTCTAATACAATACATAGATTTACACGCAAAGCACTTTCTGCACACATCTCGCTTTTCATTTAAACAAAAATAGCTTTTCATGTTTGCGACCCATCACCAGCAAATCCAGGGGTGCAGATGCACACATGAGCGGTCATGTCCCATTTGCGAGAGTTGTTCTTTTCGCTCTGGCTTTGTGTGAGCAGCTGTTCTAAGGAGAGCGGCGCTGGATTAATGCACTTATAAACGGCACTGACTGAATGACTATGCAAATTGTATCGTGTTGTACATTTACAAATGCTACATTTGCATAAAAACCAATATCAATCACATCTCTCCCTCCTTTTTTGTATGAGCGCTGGAAGTGTGCGAGGCGGCATTATGCGTGTACAGTGGGTTATGATTACTGACGCACACACGCATCAATCCTCCACATGCCCGTTCTCAACTGCCTAAGTCATCTCAGGGGAGCATTTGTATCTCAAACCGCTTCGAGTCGACCAGGGGGGCTGTTCACATGCTCTGCAGCTGTTAAACAGCACTTTCGCCATTGAGAGGGGCATTTGGGTGTAATGTACATAAATGTTTACCATTTTCCACACAGCCTTATCGCTGTTCACTCCCAAGCACCTTCCTGCTGTGCTGCAGTATCCAATTCCTCAGTATTAGTTGATTTTAGATCCCAGCTCAATGCATTTGTATCTTGCCCCGAATAGCAGCCACTGCTGTACACTTTAATTTTTGTTAGTATTTATCATCTTATATGCTTTTAATTTATAAAAATGTAGTAATAACAATTAATAATAATAATAATAATAATAATAAGTAGTTCAAAATATAATAATAGTAGTAGTAATAATAATAATAATATAATAATAATAACAATAACAGTGTTGTTGTTTTGTTGTCGTCTTAAAATCTAAGATAATAATTTTTGTTGTTATTCTCTTTTGTTGTTATTATTTTTTTAACAATGTTGTTGTTGTTGTAGTAGTAGTAATACTATTATAACAACAATCTTGTTTTTACATTATACAATAATAATATTAATTAATATTAATAATAACAATTTTATATTATTTTAAACGTTTACTAATTTTAATATTAAACTAATGTTTATTTAAATTACTATTTATTTTGTTTACGTGGATTGTGAATAGTCAATGCTAAAGAAAGCCGTTAAGCGCAATGTAAAGCAAAATGTCTTTAACCCTTTATCCTTGACTATATTCATAATGTATAAGGGCCTCGATAGCTTTATTGATTTTGTAGAATGCTTACTGCATAATGCAAACATCACGGGCACAGCTTTTCATCAAGATGTTATTTTATAATTTTATTAATCAAATTTATTTTTTAAGTCGCTCTGGTTAAAAGCGTCTGCTACATAAATAAATGTAAACGTGAATTCATTAAGTATAATCCTTCAGCGAGAAAATAGCCTATCTTTGACAGTTATTATTACGCTTAGATTATTTTTATTATAGATGATTCATTCGGACGGTAGCTGGATATGTCATTAAGTCATGAAGAAGTTGCCATGACGTGTGGAGAAGTGCTCTTGACATGGAGGTTGGTGGTGTGTGGTGTTTATTGGGTGGAGGATGAAGGCGAGACACTGGTAGGGTTTCGTGGGTGAAGGTGTGGAATTGAGGCAGGGAGTGAAGGATAGGTGTTTCAGATCTGGTATCTTCAGGTAGCAGCGGTTAATAACCAGTGGTTGAAGTGAGATTTCGGAGATTGCTTTTCATTATTATCTGCAGTGGGGACTCAAAAGTGAGTGAAGGTACCTGCCTAGACGGCATTTCTGGAATCTTCTGGAAGGTTAACACCAGTGTTTCATGTTGTCATTCAAGAGTCTACTTTTATATGGTTTTATAATGGTGATGCTAATAATAATGAGATTCAATTAACAAATTATGTTTTGAATAATAATTATAATATGCAAGTAACAAATAATATATTGAATAATAATAATAATAATAATAATAATAATAATAATAATAATAATAATAATAATAATACTTGGGTAACCAATAATAATAATAATAATAATAATAAATATCTTGTTTTAAATAAATTATATAAAATGTATTTGCAGATAAATCTTCATTTAAAATTATATATCACAATATTGACTTTAGAAAGGATTATTATTATTATTATTATTAATTTGGTTTTTGTTGTTGTTAACTGTTTAAATCTGACAAAAAAGAAAAAAAAACATACAATAAAGTGGAAAACTCTTCTTTCTTTTTTCATTTTCTTTGAGTTATGGACAGGGTTTTCCACATATACTACTGGAAATGTAGTTCCCTTAGTCGCTTTCAGATTGACTTTATCTCATTATTAAAGCTCAGTCACTTCTAACAACTTTACCTTAAAAAGTAGCCAAACATCCTCGCTAAGACATGAAAGATAAACCATGCAGTCACAGTGCGTAATGAGTCACATTTGCAAATCAAATGTATATAAATCAACATTTGCCTGACAGCGGATAAACAGAGGAACACATTAAATCTGACCAGGCGTAAAATTGCTTCAGTAAGCCACACTTGAGGAATCCACAAGGAGAAATAAACAAACATTCATACATACAAACAAACAAACAAATAGCACAGCTAACACATTTGTTCCAGCATTCGTTATTTGTGAACCCAGCTGTCGGCCAGTAGCTCATTTAGTCACACTTGGACAGCGGTTTTGCCCTTTACTTGTGCCAAAAGTGCCCGACCATTTCACAGATCCGCACCGGAGGTCGTGCAGAGCCGGAATATTGAAATGTGTCCTGCATTCAGCATTGCTTGTGGATTAATAGTGGAGTCGCTGTGCATCACACTGGGTTCTGTTTCCAGCCCTTACAGCATGTGTTGTCACGCAGGCACGCTCGTAATGTGCCAATACTGGTTGTCCGTAAATGGACCGGAGAGACTGAATGAAAGCCACTGACCCACCTCGGGAACCCAAGATTGCCGTAGTCGCTTTAATCCAACTATATTGAGATACAGCCGCCCTGTTCATAAGCGTAATGAATGGAGTTTGTTTTAAGGATGATGAAACTGGTGTTACGGCTGCGTTCTCCCGCTCATTTGAGACTCATTAGTGTGCGTCTCCAATGAGACAAATGGGGGTTTTGATAAATAAGTCATAGGGTGGTATATCGCCAAGGAGCTGCTCGATGCACTCGTGGGATCCGTGCGATTCAGTAATGCTCTGCCTTGCGTTTGCTCTTATAAACAAAGACATGTCACCCATGATAATAGCAGAAAAGGCGAAGGATTGTGGGGTGTTTGTCCTCAGTTGGGTGCATGTGTGGTTGGTGTAAATAGGACTGTATATAGCTCTTGTAATTCATACGGTGCTGTTAGTATTTAACGCTTTCTGATCAAAGCTGTTGTATCTACATAGTTGTTGGGTAATAAAATAACAACTTATATGAGCTTCTTTCTGCAAATATTTTATCCATAGTATTTCTTTTCTGGGTGGTACGAGTACAGTACATAAGATGGTAATATAGTTGTCAGCAGGGAGATAATTCAAAGAAAGCCTACACCGACACCAAAAACCAGTCGTTCTTTTGTCTTCTTGAAAGAAGGGTATATTCACTGGCTTTCACAGCTTCAATTATAATCAGTATAACTAATATGCTGCCGACGCCGAATATGGAAACTGCGCAGTTGAGTTGATCAGAGACTCTTTTTTTTTTTATCAGGACATTCATCGTGTTTATACTTTCTTCCTTTTTGCTCTGAGAGACTTAATTAAAAATAAGACGACATTTAGATTTCACTTCACTTTGTCACTGGAGACAGTAATTTCATTTGTTTTAGATCCTTCATAATGTCTGTGTTTGGTCCACAAAGCTTTAAACTGTTAAAATATTACATTTTGAGTCTTATGAGCATCTACCAAAAAAGTAATTGATTTGTCAATGTTTGTGACTACAGTAGTTGAATATTATCCATTAACCAGTTGTCTGTTCAAGTCATAGTTTACCCCATATGTGATTATTATATTATATACTTCAGTACTGTATATTAATCATTGTATAATAATAGTGATTCATAGTACTGCTAATAATTGTAAATTTTGCATTGTAATTATATATCATGACAATAATGCATGTTATATTACTGAATGGCAAAAAAAAGTCTTCTCATTAATGTGACACAAAATAAGTATATTTATGCAGATTTATGCTGTTTTATAGTAATAAAAATAATGAGACTTAAAAAACACATCCAAACACATTATGGTAATGATAATTTCGGGCAATTTTTGTTCATTATTATCATGAAAAAAACTGACTGTAAAATTGTAATCATCTAAATAAGCTTGATTTACTTCATGCACAAAATAATGTCTTTATTTATGATTAGTTGTGTAACTATATTTTAAACATTATCATATATATACTGTATATGTGTGTGTGTGTGTATAAATATATATATATATATATATATATATTTCTTTTTTTTTTTTTATATAATTTTTTATAAAAAAATGTGACCTGGACATGTCTATTCTTACAGTTTAGATGAGAAATGACCAAGATGTCCTTTTTTTTTATGTACAAACATAGTGCCATGTTCCGTTTTGCAGCATCTTTGTTTTCTGTTATGTAGGACACGATGCTTTTGTGTCAGACCTTGATTTAATCTTCAATCTGTATGCATGTCCCTTTTAGGACACGTGCACACTGAATTAGATTCTTAATGGGCCAGCCATACTGTATCTTCCTCACTGTCCCCTAGCACTAAACTAAACTGCACTCGCACAGGTTTGATCTGCTTTTTGTTTCCTATCGCATGTGGAGAGCAGCAGCATTCACTTCTGGCTTCCAAACTCCATCCAGCTCTGATTTAGCGTCTGTCCCGTCTGGCTGTCAGGTGTTTCTTCATCCTTCGCTCTCTTTTTCTTTCTCTCTCGCTCATTCCCTCTCTCAAATCTCTGGCCAGCTCCCACAAACACTCTGCAAATTCCTGTCTCCCATGCCTCTGATCCCGGGCACCGGCGATGACGAACAGCCGAGGACGGAGCTCAGAGAAGCCGGTCTCTGGATCAGTATTCCAGCAGCCGTGCCAAGAACGCATGCCTCACCTCGTGCCATTTCAGTTCCTCGAGTGACTCCATATCAAATGCCGCCTTCATCCTACCCACCGCCTCATCCTCTCGGGATAACGACGACGAGTGTTCATCATAATTAATCAATAAATCAGAAAGGCAATTAGCAGAAACGGGGACCCTGCCATGCACCCTCACCTTTGTTGTTTGATGCCGGTCCATCCCGCTGTGTTGCGAGTAGAGCTCAAAGCCCCTCAGTTCCCATTCTCTCTGGCACTGGGCCTCTCGGAGGGATCTAAGGCTGCCACTGATCTGTGGCTTTAATTATTCAAAGTGTATTAAATCTTAATTTCCAGATGCCTCAGCGTCTGTCTGCCTAATGGAGACCGAAGATGAATTTTACATTCAGGAGTCAAGGAGATGGCTCGAGCACTTGCAAGTTCTTGGGTGGTGCCCAATAATTCGCGGCCAGGACTGGGTTTTTCATGCTGTTTTAACTTAGTCAAGTTTAGTCATTAGTTTTGACACAGTATCTGCTGAGAGTGCAAAACCTTTTCATGATATGTTATAAATAAGCTATTTGTGTAGCAAATGGGTAACTGACAATAAGAATTGGACTGCAAAAATGTAAAAAAAAAAAAAAAAATCTTCATTCTTAAAGTTACAAACAGCATGAGAGAGGTAAATAACAATAGTTAGCAATTAGCAATGTAGCTACACAGATTTTTACTTGTGTATGTGTGGTTTTTATTAAACATGCTGTTGATAGCATGCTAAAAGCATATATAAGCTGTTAGCATGTTTACGTGGCAAAATCAAATCAGAGAAGTTGCATATTTTAGCTTTTTAGCCTTGGTTTCTTCATTCATTTACATTTAGGTGGACATTTTGGCTGTTGCCTTGTTTTGCCATTTTTGTTTTTCTTTAAATAGCATGGCAGTTAGGCGCTAGGATGGATTAAGATGAACAATTTGTTCGCTAGTCAACCAACAACCATCCTAATTTATGTAACTTTTGTCTAATGATTTATAGATTTTTGTTTTTTTGTTGTTTGTTTGTTTATTAACTTTTATATCATTGTTAGCATGCTCAAAGCATGTTCTGTTTTAGCTGTTAGCATACACAATATGTATTGTGTCCACAATAAAATGATCTCAGTTGTCTATCGTTCCCATACATACGGATTTATATTATTCTAGTTTATGTAGATTTCTACTTGCACTAATATTTTATAGTAGTGGTATTTGGATTAGCTTACCGAAAGCATGTTTTGCTTTAGCTGTTAGCATGTTTGCCTTTGTTAGCCTTTTTTTCAATTATCAATAGCACTTAGCATTTTTTTTTTTACAGTTTTTGCTTATGCTGTTTCACAGTAAAATCAAATATTTTTTAATCTAAACATCATCTAAATATGCATAGCATTTTGAATGCCCTCTAAGAAGTGTTCATTCCAAGGCATGTGAACCTAAAGCCTGTTCCCTAAAACTGAAACGCCCACCCAATGGACAATTTTGAAGTGTTGTACTATCCCTAGAAGCCGTATGGAAAGGTCTTATATAATCAATATCACTATGAGTAACAGGTCTCCAGGCTTGCTAACACATATCGGTTTGTATTAAGCCACATCTTGCTAAGTTTTGAGTGGCGCTCTATTTTCGAGCCCCATGTGGGCGGACACTCTAAAGCCCTTTTAGACTTCAAAGTCCCTTTCATTCGACAACAGGCTCCTCTTAGAGTGGAGGGATCCACGAGTTGTTTCCCCCTCACCGTTTGGCCCTTACTAGTCAACGAGCTCCAGACTGCCTAATTAGATGGCAGCTCAGTTCCTCATCTGTTACCCTGATAAGACTTGCCAAAATGTGTAATTAAAAATGCTACTAGGATTTAAAGAATTTTGGTGATGCTGCCCTTGAATTGTTGATAGTAATTGGTTAGACATAATAACAGGCTTGTCAAGTCATTTAAGGACTCGGATATTGCGTAAACGACCAGCTAATGCAGCGCTGCTATTCCTACCCTAACAATAGATGTGATGAAACACTGTAAGTAACCTTAGAACTAAACCTGTCATAGCCACTTTTGGGATGGTAAGATCAATAGCACTGTTTCAGTTGGTTGTGAATAGCGCTGAAATACATGAATCATGGTATTTTACAACAAAAAACTAACATGGTACCATGCACGTCTTGACTTTGCCAAGGTCTATGTGTCCCTAGGTCAACATATTTTTTTGACCCTGGAAGAACATTTTTTATGCAAAAACATAGTCTTAACCATCTATACACCTAAACTTAACCTTACCCCTCGAGTACTGCCTTAAATCAGAGGAGCTGATGACTGACCCTGATGTACAAGCACCAAACACTGATTGTAAGCCTTAACTTCACAAAAACTGTATTCTTGAAATCTGATTGGTTAATCACAAAGATGTTGCCCTAGGGATGTGTTTGCGCAATTGATCACATTTTTATTAATCTCACCATGTACCATGTCCACAAAACAAATATAAAATAAATAAAGTAAAAAAAAAAAAAAGATAGATAGATAGATAGATAAATAGTACAAAAAAATAACTTTTTTTCAGTGTTGCCATAAAAATAAATAACACAATTATTTTTTTATTACATTTTAATAAAACTGTAAAAAAAATGCAATGTAAAAACAAGAACAGCTAATTGGCAACTAATTGAAAAATAAAAAAAGCTGAATTACAGTAGTACTACTAAAAGTGAAATATAAAACTAAATAAGCTAAAATATAACTTTATAATAATATTAAAACATAAATTCTAATAAATTAAATATATAGTTTTTCTAATAAAAATGACGAGCACACACACATACTGTAACGTGGTGGTTCGTAAAGGACACGATGAGTCAAGGAGTTAGCTTCACACACAATCATCTTTACTTACATTCCA
>JAUCMT010000054.1:15444289-15456644 GCA_032357475.1 Enteromius thamalakanensis
AAATTAAATTAAATTAAATTAAATTAAATTAAATTAAATTAAATTAAATTAAATTAAATTAAATTAAATTAATTTAATTTAATTTAATTTAATTTAATTTAATTTATTGGAGTCATCTAAATGAATTCACAAACACAGGTTTAGATTTAGATTTTAGATTTTATTTGCAAAATGACTTCTAATTCTGCATAAATGTAATTGCATTCAGTGGAGGTAAAAAACAACTAAAGATGATGACCGGTTGCTTTAGTTTATTAATTATTTTTTTGAAAATCCCTGCAGACCATTTAAATATTACTACATATTTATATACAGTGACTTTACATGACGTTCACTAGATTAAACAAACAATTAAACTGATGACCTGTTTATTGCATTCATTTTATTTTACTTTCTTAAAATACCATCATAATTTCTTTAAATTATAACAAACACTTATTTAATTATGAATTTTTGCCCTTTTAAATTAAAATGGTGCAGTCATTTTGTAAATAAAATCAAATCTAAACCAGTGATCAACTTTAGCTGATTATTAATTCATTTAGATGATTCTAATGGGTGACCTTTAAACTTATATTCACCAGTAGAATTTTAAAAAGGCTTGGAGTGATTTTCCTAATAAATAAAAAACAAACAAACAAAAATAAACAAATAAAATAAAATAGGTCATCAACTTTAGCCGTTTGTTACATCCAGTGAATGACATTTAAAATAATTCCATATTATGTAATTTCTTAATGGTAAAAATAGTAAACCAATAAAATTAAACAGAATTTAGTTCACCATCTAAACTATTCCACATAATTTATTCCATTTCGAAACGCTTAAAAAGACTAGAAACTTTTATTATACTGTTAACACAACTACAGAATCTATAAAATAAAAGACAGCATCTTTTAGTTAATTTGTGCCAACATTCCCACCATGTGCTGTGACATCACTGCCGCCCTAATTACCATGACAACTGTATGGATGGAAGATCCAATTTAAGAGGTCGGTTATTAATGAATGCAGAGTAATAGTCCACTGACAACAGAGCGCTCCCCAAACTCTCTATTAAATATGACGGTGCCCTGCTTGGCGCAGCAGATCTAACACAAAAGCCAGAGACATCATGTCATGATGATGAGGAGGGTGAAGAAGAGGGCTAATCGCTCTGTTGTGCTGGAATCAAGAGAGAAGAACAACAGATCAGGCGTAAAAACGGCAGCGGTCAGCACCTGGCGGACGCAGCCATGAGAAAGAGACACACTAAATGAAACGTATATTGTGCTGTGTTAGAGTAAGAGGAGATCATTAGCTAACACTGCTCTCAGAGATCATGCCATTTCAGCCACATCTTCATTTTTAATGATCCGTGCTCCAGATCTGGGCCAATTCCACAACTCCCAGCAGCCTGATCTAATGGGGATTTTTTCTGTTGGTCCGTTTGGTTAAGCAGTTCAAAAGAATTCACTGCCACCCAGGATTTTTTTATTATTGCATTTTTTGTTATTGTATTAAAAAACATACATATCATTAAAAAACATTATTATTACATATATATATAGTAAATAAAATGTGTGTGTGTGTGTGTATACATACATACAGACACACACAAGCAGACATATTTTACTTACTATTTTTATACAAAAAAAACACAGCACGTATAGCATTGTATATGTCAGTCGATCCTCTTCAGGCCGGAGTACGAGGGGCTGCGGCCAGGCCAACCAGTCGAGGTTTCTCCGCTCCTTTCAGCATCGCCACTCCATGACCCTGAGGTAGGTCGCTCAGATCCGCCAGACGCGATCTGTGATCCGGACTCCTCGTGGCCGGAACCGCCAGACACGATCTGCGATCCGGACTCCTCGTGGCCGGACCCGCCAGACAAGGCCTGTGACCCGGTCTCGTCAGGGTTCGAGCCACCAGACCTAGGCACAGATTCTGAACACCAGCCACTGCACGTGCCAGAGTCCTATATACGCAGTGAGACCATATGGCCGGAACCCCCGAAACCCGTATACTACCTGGTGACACCTTTGGGTCCACCAGGGATTGCACAGCTTCTGAGCGAGACGGCAATGGCCGTCGCATCCGCAGAATCTCCTCTGGTGGCTTGACTCCCCAAAAGGGTCCCCACATCTCGGCTAGGTGGCAAGCGGGGGTCTCGGAAATTTCCATACGGTCCTCGTGAGGCGCCAAGTCGGGTCCGTCGGCTGTTAAGGGCGAGATCCTCGACGGTAGGGTCACCGTGTTCTCTGTGAAATCCAGTCTTAAGTCTCAAAATCTAATTATGAGATAACAAGTATCAAAGTTTGATTTCAACTGTTAATTTCACTATGATTTTAATCTTTGACATGACTTACTCCGTTGACATTAAAGAAAAAACTTGTCAGAAGTAATTGCAATTAAACATCATTCGATTTTAATTTATTAATTTATTGATTTTTCAAAAATGCTGACGAGGCAGCCACGAAACTCACACGAAAAGGTATCCACAAGACTTCAACACTGACTAACTCAAACTGAAAAACACAGGGCTTAAGTACACAAGAACTAATGAGTAAAGTGAAGGCAGCTGGTAAGAAACACAGGTGAATACAATGGACAAATCAGGAAGAAACCAAAATGACAGGACTAAACCAAAATATACAAAAACACGGGGGAGCACGAGACAAGATAGGAACAGAATGTAACATTTAGACCCTTTGCTTAGTATTTAGTAAAAGCACCCTTTTGATCGAATAAAGCCAGAGTCTTTTTGGGAAAGATGCAACAAGTTTTCCACACCTGAATTTAGGGATCCTCTCCATTCTGTCAGGTTGATTTTTCACTTTTTCTTTTTTTAATAAATCTGCAAAAATGTCAACAATTCTGTGTTTTTCTGTCAATATAGTGTGCTGTGTGTACATTAATGAGGGAAAAAAAATGAACTTAAATGATTTTAGCAAATGGCTTCAATATAACAAAGAGTGAAAAATGGTGGGTCAAAATGCTTTCCATACCCACTGTGCACACACACAAACACACATAATGTATATACTGTATACCCCCACACACACACACACACATATATATATATATTCACAACATTAACAGCAAACAATAGAAGTATATAACCTCTTATCATCATGTCTGGGGGAATTCAACATTTTATCAATGTGTCCTATGGTGTGACAGCCATATGAAAAAAAAGAAAAATTGAAGTTTAACCTCTCATACTATTTTTAACTCTAAAAATGAAGATACATTTTTCTCTTGTTATTTGCAGGTTAAGTTTTTATCTACTGTACATTTTTGTATATATATATATAGATAAATATTACTAATAATATTGCTCCGAAAAATGTAATAATAAATCAAATAACACTTTTTTTTATAGTTTAAGTGTGAATTAAGTTTCTAGATACTTTAGATACAACTAAAAGCATCTATATTAGTAATATAAACCAAAAAGCCTTTGTATAAGAACAAATAACAAGTTACGGTAAATATGACCGTATATGATTCTTTTACTGTGGAATTTAATCTGCGATATGACGCAAATAGCATGTGACATAAGCATTTATACTCATCTTAAATCAAACACAAAACAAAAGCTCCCAGGTTTGGTTAAGAAAGCTTCAATTATATATTGTTCCCCCTCTCAGACGACATTGTGACCATGGAGACGGAAATAGGAACTAGGAAACCCGAGAATGCAGAGGTGATCCTTCCCCAGGTGAGGAATCAGAGTACCTGAAGCAAAGCTCCTCTCAGTCTGGTCTGCACCTGTAGATGTGTCTGTGTCTGTGTCTGTCTCTGCTTCTGCATCTGCATCAATATGAACCTGCCCCGGCTTCTGCTCTGCGTTCTCCTGGAGCTGCTCGTGGTGCGCTGTAAGTACACATTTATACTTCAGTCCTACAAAATCCTTTCAGTTCATTAACGCAGTGAAGCGGCTTTGAGTGCTGTGCTTTGTGGAGCAGTCGTATACTGTACCTCGAGCAAAGCAATGATCTGTAAGTCAAGATTTTTATGGCAAAAAGACGAAAAAAAATTTGGGTGACTTGTTATTAATTTTCATACGAATGCCAGTGATAATTTAACAATGTCCGTCTTTTGGTTTTACAGTGTATTTTATCATTAAAATACAAATTATATTAAAAAAATTATAGCATATTGCTATTGCATATTGTTTTAAATTCAATAAATACAAAGGAAAATAAATACAAAAATGTTCTAAAATCTCAAATGAAGAATAAAAAAGAAAAAAATAATATGGCAATAAAAAGACTGATTATTATATTGTATGTATATAATATTACATATTTTATATATTAATCTATTTTAGATTTTACAAAAAATGTGGTAAGATTTGCCAAAATAACAAACTCTGTAATATTAAGTCCACGATCTTAATACAAACTCATAGTTTAAAAAAAAGATGCAAATTCACCCAAGATAATAATATATATATATATTTTTTAATATAGTTTAACTGACACACTGATGTTAAAAAGACATAGACTTTGAGTAGTAGGTATTTATTTTCAAGGAAGTTTGGATGTCTGGCTGAAGTTTTGTCACCGTTGTGATTTATGTAGTGCAGAAATTAAGTAAGAGGACATATTAAATGCTTACTTTCAATGATGCACGATCTAAACTGAAGGAAATCCCCAAGAAATTCTGAACAAATAATTTTTCATTGCCAACTCAAAAATTCCCTGAAAAGCAATTCACAATCTCAAAACGTGCGAAATAAAAATCCTAATCAATTTATCAGATGCTGGAATATTAAAAAAACACAACAAAGCTGTTTAAATCCCCAAACGCTGTAATTTAAATCCATAAACACTGATGTTCAGCATTGTTTACTGTTTTTCGCTACTTCACCATATAAACAGCAAACAATAGAAGTACATAACCTCTTCATGTGCGGGGGAATTCAACGCTTTGTGCGCTTTAACGTTTAGGATTTCCTCACGTTGAGAGCTTCATAAAGCAATCTGATAAAGGTCATGCTGCTGCTTATCCTCGTGAGGTCTAAGGTCATTCAATCAAGATTGCATATTAGATTCAATGCAGCACGTATGCGTTTCACACAGCCTATAATATTGTACAGGATTACTTTAACCGCTGCCTAATTGTTAAAAGCCGATCGATATCCCCGAGGGCCACATATATCAAAGATGACTTTCCAGTCAGCAGTCACATCTGTTCGTGACGCACATGTTAGGAAATTATAGTCATGTGTGGACAGATTTAGATGGGGTAAAAGACCATATTGTTTACGATGCATTGTTCGGTATTGACTTACTGTAAAGCAAATTTAGCAACCTTAAGTTACACTCTCTCCTTCCAAGACAAAGGTTTGGAGTCGGAGCGGCCTCCACATGCGCACGTGAAAAGAAAACCTAGACAAATATCACCTGCTGTCAATCAAATCACGTGTTTGCTGGCTTGTTTCTCAGGTCAGGATGTGGTACAGGGCCGTATCGTGGGTGGATATGTCCCCGCGCCATACTCCATCAAGTACATCGTGTCCATTCAGACCGCCACAGGCCAGCACTTCTGTGGCGGGACCCTGATTAACAAATACTGGATCCTGACCGCAGCCCACTGCAATATAGGGTAAGATGAGCAGAAGCTGTTGTAACTGTACCATATGTATACATATATTGCATACAAGCATTTCAGAGATTCAGTATCTGGTCAGTCAGTGTGTGTTTTGTTTTTCCGTTTGGCGATACTAACTCACCGAACAAATGTTGCGTTCATCCGAGGTGGTTACCATAGCAACAGTTTGGCACCCGAGCGTTCTGTGCACTAATATTGGAAGATACAATGACAAAACATCACCCAATAAAACGAAATGAGTAACACTTACTTTCCAATAAGGTTTTTTAACATTAGTTAATGACCTGTTAGTATTAATGTTAACAAAGATGAATAAATATTGGAATAAATTTGTAAATGACACATAGTAAAGTGTTACCATGAAATGCATTTAAATATAGTTTGTACAGTAAATGTAATAATAAGTGTTACAATACAAAAGTAATACAAAATTACACAAATAATAATTAATAACGCACAAATACTACACATTATATAGCTTAATTCTAAATGTTCACACACACACACACACACACACACACACATTTTTGCATAATATATGAGTGTTTATAGCTGGTCTTCAAGTCTGATCATATGGTTCAGGAGACCCTTTTTAGAAAGGTTTTGACCACTTCTTCACCTAGTCAGACTAACTTTCAGCTACTTTTTAGCTGATTAGCCAAGGAGACCAGCTCATCAATCATCAATCATGAACAGTAGTTTGACCAGCTTAAAACAGCATTTAAGGATTTAATCATTAAGTATAAAAAAACTGGCAGACAGGGTTGCCAGTGACTCACAGTAAAAATGTGGTGGCAATGATTCAGGCATTACGGGGTGACATATTGGCACTTTAAGGCTATATTTTAATACTCTAATAATAATTTCTATAAATGTACAATTTTGATATTGTACGGTAATTTATAGCTTTTATTTCCAAAAAGCATAAATGTGAAAGTATATTACCGTGTATTTTAAAGCAGTTAAATTTTGAACTCAACAAGAACCTTTTTTGAAATTCAGCGTTTGTTTGTGTCTTAAGGGCGGCAAACATGAGGATCGTGGCTGGAGATTTTTCTGTGGGACTATATGAAGGGACGGAGCAGTTCCGCACGCCTCATGTTTTAATACCTCACCCACAGTACAACAAAGCCACCAATAACGCAGACATCATGCTCATTAAGGTGAGGCAGTGGAATCAGTCTCCTGTGTTACACTCAACCATCAGCTGTGAATCATTGATTCCCTTCATGCATTTAAAATGAACACAATGATCCGGCATCAAGTCATATTACATGTCTCTCTAATCAGTACTGCAACAATACTGCATCAGTTTTACAAATGTTTAACATTTTACAAATATTTGTTAAGTAAGGGAGAATTTATTATTGTATTATATTATTTATTGTTTTATTTTTTAATAATGCGGGATAATGTACAGCTAGCAGGTTGTTATCGTAGAATAAAACCGATAAGCCTGTCTGACATTGTTCCACCATAACAATCTGCTGGCTGTATTCCTTACATAACAAATGTGACTTTATAAAGCAGTTTTGGTTTATCAGTATAGCACAGATGTTTCCATTTTACTATACATTTGAAAACAAATAAATAATAAAATATAATATAATTAATGCTTTTAAACAATTAATTGCATCCAAAATAAGTGTTTGTCTGCATAATATATGCATGTGGACTGTGTATATTTATTATGTAGATATAAAGACATACACATAAATAAAAGTAAAATGAACAAAATTTAGTTGTGTGCTTAATGAACATTATTAATTTTCCCTTCCTCTCACCCGTTTAGCTGCAGTCTCCCATCTATGTGAACAGCTTTGTGTCACTGGCACCGTTACCTCGGCAGGATGCTATAGTGGCCGCGGGTCGACTGTGCTCCGTGTCCGGCTGGGGCTTCACCACTCCGACGGGGGGAATCCCTGATACCCTGCACACGGTCAAACTGCCCATCGTGTCCACCGCAGTGTGTAACGGCACAGACTCTTTTAATGGAAACATCACTGAGAATATGATCTGTGCAGGATACAGCGAAGGAGGAAAAGACGCATGTAAGGTGAGACGATCGATCGCTGCTTCATTGGCACTTAACTGAAAGTGAATAGCATGATGGACTGGACTTTTTCTGACGCTTTTGGAAATCTACTATTTATGAAGAGGTAAAAACAAACATTTTGGATTTTAAAAGTTATAATACTGGTAACAACTAGCACAATTTTATTTATTTAATGGGCTTTGCTGTCAGGAACATGGTCATCTTATATTAATTCATTATTTGTCACACTGTTTTTGCCAATTATTTTGCCAACAAACAGCTTATAAATTTAATTGGTTGCACTGCTGACTGGGTCTAATTGAACTTAGAAATGTATGGCCATTTACTTTAGTTTTCAGACAAAAATGAATAAACATAAAGAAAACTGTTATATAAACATTTTAAAACTTCATTGCAGCTCATTTCAAGAAGAGCTCAAATCTTTAACTAGCACTGTACTTGTGAAATTGAAAAAATAAATTAAAGAAATACCTGTGATAGATAAATGTAAATCATTTAGGTTAAAAATATCTGGTATTAAGGACAAAAATAAATGAAAAAATACTACTGTTAATAAGCTTTGGGTCTGTAAGAGTTTTTATTTTGCCTCTTATTCTCACCAAGGTTAAAAAATACAGTAAAAACAGTAATACTGTTTCACAAAAGCTGATTTCTATTTAAATATATTTTAAAATGTAATTCATTTCTGTGCTTTAAAGCTGAATTTTCAGTCTTCAGTGTCACCTGATCCTTCAGAAATATGCTGATTTGCTTCTCAAGAAACTTTTCTAAGTATTATCATTGTTGAAAACAGCGTAACGCTATTTTTGTAAAAAACATGAACATTTATTTTTTTTCTAAATTTTTTTAATTAACAGAAAGTTCAAAAGAACAGCATTTATTTGAAACAGAAATCGTTTGCGACTAACATCTTTGCACTCTCAGCAATGAAAAAAGCTACTTAGGTTACAAAAAACTTCAAATATATCTATATATTTCAACCCCTCTCCTCTCAGCTCCAACTTTTTACTTTTTTTTTCTTTTTTTGTGGCATTGTGATCATCTATATCAAGGTTTCTTAACTCTTACCCTGGAGGTCCAATGCACTGCAGACCCTGATAGAAAATCACAGGTAGGTGTGTTTTATCAAGGTTGGAGATAAACTCTGCAATGCATTGGACCTCCAGCTAATATTTGAGAAACACTGACCTATTCTAACTGATAAATAAAGGGTAAAAGTAATTATGAAAGCATATATTCTGGTGTCGTTGTGAGTTTCTCCTCTTACAGTAGTTCTAGTTTGATTGCTCTTCTCACACAGCGTCTGACCTCCCTGTTCAAAATCATATTAATATGACTGTCTTTTCCGCAGGGAGATTCTGGAGGGCCACTGGTGTGTGAGGGCCGTGTCTATGGGATCGTCTCCTGGGGCAATGGCTGTGCTGATGCCCAGTACCCCGGCGTCTATACATCCGTCTCAAGGTTTCGTCAATGGATCGATGGAACTATATTTGGCTTTTATGGAAGATGCCTTAAGTAGTAGTCTGCAGTGTTACCCCAGCACTCCGCTAATCGAACTTGAAACGGCCTCCAAACATGCCAACACGAATACTGTTGCTACTTTCTTCTATTTGAAAAGTTAGGACTTTTGATGATTTCCAGACGAGTACAGTGCTGTTCTGAAACAGCACATCTGTTCCTCACCAGCTGGTAGACCTTTTTTTAAACACAGTAGTTTGTGCCATATTGCTGCTTTATTGCAATGTCAGTGAAACCTAACAATAGAGAGCTGAAAGAATATAAAAAAAAAAACACAACAGATTAAGAACGCTTTTATATGGAATGGTAGAATGAATAAGAATAAAATATGCAACATTAAAATGAATTTAATCAAACAGACTTGAATTTGGACTGTAACCAAACCGGTTACACACTTACAGTTGAAATGGATAATTTGCTCAAAAATTCAATTGTTACTCAGTGTGTTTTGTGGACCCGTACAAAACTGCCTTTGTGTTATTCATCTGCAGAGCACAAAATGAATCATTTTGCAAAATGCACAAGCCATTGTTGTGGACAAGAACACAGATGCAAATAAATAGATACATTTTATATCTATATATATGTATTTAAAATAATGATTAAGTTAATATTTTGATTCAGCAAGGATGCATTCAGTTGGTCAAAAGCGACAGTAAACAAATTTATGTTACAAGCCATTTCTAATAAATGCTCTTCTTTTCATTCTTCAAAGAATCCTGAAAAAGTATCATGGTTTGCAATAAAAAATATTAAGCAGAACAAGGGTTTTCATCAGTAGTCGTAGTGAGCGTATGAGTCTTTTTTTTTTTTTACGAAACTTTTTTTAAGAGACAATTGTTTGACATAATGCAAAAGTATTGAGCTATTAAATGTACGTCCTGCTTAAAACATATTTTAAACCACTCTAAACTGTATTGCTTGTCTTAAGTGTTTTAGAGGGGTTTAGGGCACTGAGACCATCCATGTCTGATTTGTTTAGTCTTAAATTCTTAACCGAGTTTTATGTAAAAGAAAAAACAATTTTTTTAATAAATTCATAATGAATTCACATCTGACTTCTGATATCAAATCTGATCAGTTTGAGAACTTTAGTCACACATACTGCACGAGATGACTGTGGCCCTTAAAAGCAGAGGATTTAAACAAAAGTCTCAGTTTAATCTCACTGCTGTCTAGTATACACAACTGTGATTTTTTTTCTTTCTCTATCTTGTTTCAAGAGTCTAGTATTCAGTCTGTTCCCTATCATCTGTCCTCTCGTGTTGATATTTACCTCTTGAATGGCTGCTTTTCAGTTATTCTTCTAAGCAGGCGTGAACGTGATTTCAGGAAGGAGTGGCTGAAATCTGGACAGATTAAACTACACCTGATAGGTCATCTGAGGCTATATCAGCACAGAATAAATACCGCACGCCCTACTTTGACAATTCTCAAATGACAAAACTAGGAAGATGTCCTTCAGCTTAAGGGCGTGTTCTTCATCCAGTGATGGATATGAGGCTCCAGCATTACGGATTACATAAAGAGACGTCTCTATTGAGAGACCCATAGCATGGACACGTAAGAGACTTTGAAGGCCTATCGCATGACATATTCAGCTATAGTCTTGTACAAGAAGCATCTCAAAGGGAAAACTGACATTTTTGTTGTGCAGTTTTTCACATTGTAGGATTTAGCACGGACTAACAATAGTCTCATGATTGCAGCTCTCAGGGGAATCTGTCTTTGTTATCAAACAGACAAAACATGTCATGTAACATAGAGATGCATCTGAAATTAGGACAGCCTTGTCGGTTTTTCCCTGACTGGTCTAGTTTAAGACTGAATTTATGAAGTAGACCAAAAAAAATCAACACAGCCTAAAACACATCGAGAAAAATGACACACAAAAAAGTTTGCTAAGTTTTAAATGATTAAAAAAGAGGAATAGCACAGACAAACAGATAAATAATAGTTAGATAGCGTTTAATCCACATCCATTAGTATAAACTTATCTAGGATCTCCTGTTGTATAAAACTCCATACAGAATACACTGTTCATTCTGGCAAAATACAGAAGAACCTTGTGTCTGTCTTTCTTTTCTGCCTCGGGTTGGCTCACTGGCTGATGGAGAGCTGGACAAAACACTCTGACACAAGTTCAGCGAGACATCATGAGCCTCTTCCTGACTGATGCAGCATTTCATTCAGAGCTTTTAGAACTATAGCTACAATTCTGAGATAAGGATGCATGCAAAAATTCAAATGCATGACAAGCAATTAAAATGCACTGCCTTTAACTTGCTACAGTGTAATTTACAGTGTAAAATGTTGTTTGATTGATGCAGACATTTAAAGACAAATCAGCTAACAGTTAACATGTTTTGGAATGTAGTTTGGAAACAGAACAAAACGTGACTGTGGCTCCAGGAGACACTTCATTTGGCTTCACTCAAGCATTTTGGCACCGCACGTGGACTATACGTTTTGTTCCGAACTTTCAAATACTTGGTTCAATTAAATACTTACTTAGCCACTAGGGTGAATTTGACTGGGACTTTGCAACACACACAATATAGCCTTCCTTGGAACTGAAAACAAGTAGGTTAACTTTAAAACCCACTGGCATTATTGGAGCTATTGTGAATTATGGTGCATGCTCTCAAATGCACTCTCAAAGAGCAGATGGTCAAGACGAGTGGCCTAAATGGCTTTTTTGTTTGCTTTGTTTTGTTTTTGCCATTGCTTGAAACTCCACCATCTATGCCACAGAGGAGCTCCTTATACACTACAAAACGGAAGTGTGCTTAACTGTGATGAATTTGGGTCAACTTTAAAACTTAAATGTTGTTGTTTGTTTTTTAAAATATAATGCCCCATAATATAATTTGTAATATATTGTAAAATGCTACATAATTTAAGTGATTTAAAAAGGGCACTTTGTAATGCCAAATTAAAGTAGTTATATTTAAAATAAAAGGATTTTTTAATTGAAATCATTGTTTTAAGCCGATTCGGATGTTATCACGCGATTTGAATGGGCCGTTATCAGTCGTTATCAGCCCATTCATATGGGTCATTTGGGGCCTGCTGCACCTACTGGTAAAACTTAAAATGAAAATAATTATTCTAGCGATTAGATTGTGTTTATTTAACGTCTACACCTACCCCAACCCTAACACCTACCCTTTACCATGA
>JAUCMT010000054.1:15497996-15511355 GCA_032357475.1 Enteromius thamalakanensis
CCATCTAACTGTTTCTCTGTGTCCAGAACTAACTGCGTCCTGTCACTGGGCTGGGGTGCCCCACAGCAGCAGAGCTCACTCACTCGCCTAATTACCTGCACACAGCTCCGTGGCTTTTTCCCGGTCGGAGGATTGGCCAGCGAATTTACTTTTGTTTTTTATTTTGTTTGTTTTTGCATTTTGAGGACTCCATTGGAGGTTGTTTATTTTGTCCTGCCCGCTGGTGCAGCAGTTTTTGGTTTTTTCATCCTGCCCGCTGGTGCAGCTGTTTTTTGTTCATTCTACGTATTCAGCTACTCTGTTAAAAGAACTGACTATTAAAGGACTACTTATTTTGAACATCGTTGTTTTGAGTACCTCTTTCTGACTGCACGTCTCCACAGCTTATCAATCTGCATTAAAATTCTTAATTACTGTTGTTATTAATCAAATAATAATAACAATAATAAACAACTTCTTGAAATCTAAACTATCAAAATGTACTTTCATTGTTGTTTTGGTGAAACGTTAGTCTGTAGCATCACATTTTTCATTTGGTAATAAATGACCGTTGTTGTATACATATCTAAAGAACAGAAATGGATTTACCTGTTCATAAAAGGGTGCCTTTCTTTTAAGCCTTTGCAAATGGTGCCGACGGTAGTAGACCTGATAATCAAACCACAAAGTGCTAAGTTATTCTTGAGAAGTTGAACAGAACAGGATGCAAAATTTTAAAAAATTAAACCTTGTACTCAGAAAAATTAAACTGCATATATGAATCTTATATGTACCGAGCTATGCTTTGATACAACATCCCAACCTTTCTCTTTTAACAAAGCGTGCTTTTTACCAGGCACTGTGAAATATAATTTCAACTTTATCTTTAACAGCAATTAAGATGTGATTTCAAAACATATTCTCATATTAGCAGACATGTTACACTTTTACATGAGACCAATTCCACAACAAATAAACAATATCAGAATAAAATATTATCAAAATATTCATCTGACGGAGATGCTAATTGAACCTGCTTCAGGAAAATGAAATAATTAAAATATTTTAAATAATTTCCTCAGAAATTGGTAAATGGTGTTGACATTTGATTGTGACCTCGCCAATCAGATTCAAGTATTCAACAGCCCCATAATATAATATATATATATATATATATATATAACATACCTGACAACTAACCAAATCACTGCAGCTTCGAGGGTCTTAACATGCTTTGTTTTAAAAGTAACTTTACTTTACAACATAATATATAACATGCTTTGTTTTTCCTTTATCATATTCTTAAGGTTATCTTCTGTAGGGATGGCTACACAAAAAACATCCCATCAGCATGCCAGATTATTATTATTATTTTTTCATTTTAAGCTATTCTGGAGCGAAAAGAAAGAAAGAAAGAAAGTTTCTCATTTGTTTTCCATTCCCACTGTGCAGAGCTCATCAGTCATCAAGCAGCTTTGCACTGTCAGTTTTTAAATAATCTGTCTCATATGAATGATATAAACCAAGTCTGTTTTAAACTCTGCGTTTTAATCGTCATTGGTTTGAAGTTCATTAATACTCAAATAGGCTTTTCATCAGCAAAAACTGCTTGTTTTAACTCGTGAATTAGAAAAGAAGAAATGGTGCATTTGTGTTGCTGAAAACGAGGCTGAGAGTTCTTTATGAATGGACCATTCAGTATTTAACTCTGATGAATACTTTTATACTGAATCTTTGTGGCTGTCAGTATTTATCATGCAAATTCACACAGAATTCATGCTGTTGCGCTATTATTACCAACTCACGAGTCGACTTACCATTTATTAATGATGCAGTCGTGCTGTTTCTTTCATAACGTTGACATACATATTTGTAATATCCCAATGGCCCACTGATGAGGAGAACTTGAATATTAGCTTTTAATGTCGTTCTTTAACTGGCTTTCTCTCGACATGACTCAACACTGCCACCTACAGTATAGAGTTATGTTTGCAGCTTAATCACAGGCAAGATAAACGCATTTTGGTAGCGCTTTATTTTACTCTGGGGGTTAATGTTCCGATGTATTTAATTATAAAACACTTTAAAATCTAAAATTACATTTAATATTTTCTTTAAACCTTCTTGTATATAAAAACAAACACCAGCAATTCCGGTCAAATTAAATATCTGCTGTGTTTGTGATTTTGCACGTAATAATGTAAGCATCATTTATGACTCCCCGTGTTTAATAAAAACAAAATTGACTAGTGAAATTAAAGAATGTTTTATTATTAATTTAAGAGACTGATTTCTCTTTCTTGCCTGCTTAGATAAAAAACACTTATTTTACAAGTACAGTATTGCAAGATTTGTAAATTATATTTAATAGTTTACACTTTGCAAAAACGTTTGCAGTTAGTTTTTAAAGGTGTTGGGGAAAGTTACTTTTAAAAGTAATGCATTAGAATATCGTGTTACTCCCTAAAAAAGTAACTAATTATGTTACTTAGGTACTTTTTATGGAAAGTAATGCATTATGTTACTTTTTAATATGGGCAGAGCTTGAGTGTTTGTCTTTATTATAAGAAGGTCTATTTATAGCAAATGTAAAAGCCCTTTTGCACCAAACAGTGTCACGAATAAACCGAGAAACCTCAGGCTGAAGAAAAAGTTAATTCACATCTGTAAGATGTGATAAAAAACAACAAAGCACAATAGTTAGTTTAGTTAGCAGTTGTAGTTAGTTTTGCTTGTAAGTATGGTTTAACTGGATCATCAGAGGTCAACAGCAAAGATATTGATTAATAAAATGGGATTAGATAGATTTACAGGTTTGCTGTTCATTTTGATGTATTCACACACATTTCGACACGATCTATCATGATCACTTCAATTATTCAGAGCTTTAATGTCCGTTTTAACCTGCAGCAGGGACAGTTCGCTGCGAGGACTTTTATTATGAAGGGGCTGGAGTTGACAGTGAGTGTACACCAGCTCAGCTTTAGTGAAGGTAGTCAAATTACCTTTCATTCGGTGCATGTTTGTCCTGTTGACCACTGGTAGTATTATTACCAATATCGTGAGTTTCTTAAATATTAAAATAACGGATTTTGCGTTTTGAGAGCACGTATTTAAGCTGGTGGTTTTCGGAAGACATTGCTAGCCACCCAAGCTAATTTACAGCTGTTATGTTTTTTTTAGTTACCTACAATATCTGTAGAAATAAAATACCCAAAGTATGATTTTAAATGTTTGTTTTATTTTTCGACACAATATAATGTCAAATGTATACAAAGATTTAACCTTTGATTTAAAATGCCTCGTTTATAAGCTAGGAATGAGTGTATTGTTGACACCAAACTTAGAGAAGTTGTTTCTCTTGCTGTCCTGTGTCTGTATGGACCAGAGTTATGTTTTTTATTATGAGATGCTACGCATTTTGTTCTTATTCAGCTGGTCTGTAGATTGAAGGATGGAGACCAGCGGCAAACCCTCGACTGCACAGATTGTGTTGCTGGCCACCAGCTCGGCTCTGACTGCTGTCTTATACACCATATACAAGAGGAAGTCGAGCCATGTAGCGAAATTAAGGGTAACCAAACACCCCTGCTGCATTTGTTGTAATGACAGTATCACTAGAAGAACTAGATCATACTTAAGCGTATTGTTTAACAGGAAGCCAAGAAGATGCCATTAAATCCAAATCTCAAAACTATCCTCGATGAAGCTCCAGGAAAATGTGTTCCTTATGCAGTGATTGAAGGTATGGCTGCTAAAATCAAACCAGTGCTGCACTTTGCTGATGCTGCTACAATAATGATATACTGGAGTTCATATTTTTGCTCATACTGTGTTTATGTAGGTGTTGTGCGCTCAGTGAAGGAGTCCTTGAAGAGTCAGTTTGTAGGGAACTGTAAAGGAGTTATCGAGAGGTTAACCCTAAAAGAGAAGAAGATGGTGTGGAATCGAACAACACATATATGGTACATGTTTATAATGGATAGAATTTGTACTTTTGTTATTATTTTAGCTCTAAAGAAATTTGTACATGGCCACAATTTGCATTCAAAGTTCATTTAAAGTTTTAGGTTTATTTGAAGTATAATTAGAAAATATGTGTTTGTGTGAAGTTAATAATAATTATAAATATTTATTATATAGTGTCCATAGCAAATATTTCTTTTAACATTTTATAACATTTTGAAATGATATTACACTTTATGTAAACTTTTGAATGTATTAAAATATTATAATTAATTAGTCATAGCATTAATATAAAGTTAGTTATATATATATATATATATATAGTTTCAATAATTATACTTTTTTAAAATTGTGCCTTATATTTAAGTACATATTGGATTATATTTTTTTTATGTTAAAATGAGTAAAATTGAATTTTCAATACTTTATTAAACGCTCTATTAAAAGTGTTATACTGTGATTTAATTAAAATTTGTTATTATATATATATATATACAAGTTTAAATTAGTGCTTTTAAAAGATTAATCATAGTTAATTGCATCCAAAATTAACGTTTTTTTATGTAATATATGTGTGCACTGTTTGTTTATTATGTATAAATACGCACACACATATATATTTAAGGAAAAAAATATATATATATTTATATATCATAAAAGTTAATAATTTAAATATATACATATAAACCTTTTCAAAATATATAGTGTATGTTAAATTATGTCTCTGCGTACGCGGTGAGTGATCTCATTTAGGTTTGTAACTTAAATCATTCATAAACCTTATAAATATTTCTAATTATGTGATTGATTCTGATTATGTGATAATTTAATTGTTGATTTTATTTCAGAATAGAAGTTTCTGACCTTGCATATGGACAAACATTAAAATTAATACAGGCATATATTAGCTTGTACCATATGTAATAAATAATAAAACCATGTTGATTTAATACTTTATTTGAGATGCATATTATCACCTCAGATTAGTTTATGTATAAATACAGTCATGTTTTTCAGCTCATCATTTTCCAAGTGTTCCAACCTCGGGAAAAAGTTCAGCCTCAGGATTTTTTTAGTTTGTTAGTTTTTTTTACTTTGAAATTATACACTTTATTACATTTTATTACACTTTCTTATTTATTTAAATATTTAATATTTACTGTTTTAGTAATTTAATGGAATTTTATAACAATACTATTTTTTCACTATCAGTAACTTCATATACCTTAGTCAATCTGCTAATGCATCTGTCTTTTAGGAATGACTGTGAAAAGGTCATCCATCAACGCACCAACACCGTGCCCTTTGACCTCGCCCCACACGATGACACCATTCCCACAACAGTACGCGTGGTCCGTCCGCTCGATGCAGCTGAACTGGATCTGGAGACCACCTATGAGAGCTTTCATCCCTCCCAGCAGTCTCTGACCAACGTCATCGGCCACTTCATCAGCGGCGAGCGCCCGCAGGGCATCCAGGAGACAGAGGAAATGCTGCGTCTGGGTGCCAGCATGACAGGCGTAGGGGAGCTGGTTCTGGACAACAACCTGGTTCGTCTTCAACCCCCTAAACAGGGCCTGCGCTACTTCCTCAGCCGGCTGGACTACGACACGCTCCTAAACAAGCAAGAGGGTCACCTGCGGATCTGGAGGGTCTTGACGATGCTGTTTGGCCTGACTGCCTGCGCCACGCTGTGCTACCTGCTGTGGCGGCAGTACGTGCTGCGAAAGGAGCGGAGGAAAGAGCGCAGCCTGCTGGACGACTACAAGAAGTGGCAGAGCAGGCGTTTGCAGGACCTCCACCTGGCCGAGGAGGATCTGTCTCCTACCTCATGCACAGTATGCTTGAATCGTGAGCGCTCGTGTGTGTTTCTGGAGTGCGGTCACGTGTGTTCCTGTGAGGAGTGCTACAGGGCCCTGCCCGAGCCCAAGAAATGTCCCATCTGCAGGGCTACAATAGACAGGATTGTCCCTCTGTATAACAGCTAGAGGCCTGGTCATAAATATAAAGTACTTTCAAGTGAGGCACTTTGGGTGTGAGCAGAGCGTTTCATGCCATGTCATATCAGCTAATATCATCCAAATACTCAGCAGTAAGAAAAAAATCTTCCAGTTTAAGTTGTTTTTGTGTGTGTGTGTGTGTGTGTGTGTGTGTGTGTTTTATTGATCAATCACACTGTTGACAGTTGTTATATCCACATGTGCCTGTGTGAACTGAAATTAAATAATATTGGCATTTCGTCCCAAATCAAAAAACAAATGAAAATCATTTTCTTTAATAAAAAATAAAATAAGCACTCTTGAGCCCTATTACTTACTTTTTTCTCTTTTTTTGCCTTGTGAAATTACTTTTTATAATAAAAATAAATCACATTTCCCATGGTGGTTTACACACTATTCTCATTATTGTACTTAATTTTTTTTATTAACAGCTTCTGTAATACAAAAAATTATGCATTCAAAAAAAACTTTTTTTAATGCTTTTAATATAAATATTTCAATAAAAATGTACTTTTTTTTATTTCAATAGTGAATGATTTATGTTAAGGAATGTACTTGAATATGTTACGATACTTAAAAGTCATATAAACAGGCTTTTTTTTATGCAAAATAAATCTCTCATCTCCTTACATTTTCTCAGTTAAATATTTTTTTTCTCATATTAAGACATGTTAACTTGGTTTGTGGTGCCCTTTCATTAACTTCACCATTCATTTGGTTTTATGTATGCTTTGAAGAATTTAAAAGGACTGTGGGCTTTTTTTGTCTTCATATATTAAAAATTCTACTCTGAAGTTTAATCTGAATTATTAAATGGGAACCTCTAAATTCCAGGGATGGTAAAACCAAATCATTTTTTTCTTTGTTGAATATAAATATTTTTGTTTTTTATATTATGAATAATTTACAAAATTATGTAAAAATAAAAACTGAAAATAAAGATTTTTTGTGCTGTAGTGGATTAGTTGCAAATAATTTTTATGAAGCAGCTGTGTTAACATTTCTTTCTATCTACTTAAAAATCTTAAAATTTATAAACTAAATGTTTCCTAATTAATCTTGAAGGGCCACAATAAAGGTGTTAGTTCAAACCTACCACCTTTCAGTTATATAACTATAAACTGTGAGGTGGAAAATACAAAGTGAAAAAGGTGGAGCAGCGGCACGCATTTGATATGTATTAATATAGATGGAGAGGGAGCACATCCAAAGTGTTTTCTTCCGAAGAAAACATCAGTTATTTTTGACGACAGAAGATGCAAATACAGTATCTCTCACCCAATGTTGTTGCAACAACTGCACGTTTTCTTGAGAACTGTATTCATACAGTCTCCAGATGTTTTGCAGCAAGTGACAGAAACCTTGAACAGTCTTGAAAGAGTCATGTAAGAGAAGAAGGTGAATTACACAGACACCTAGTAAATGTTCTTCATATGTATAAAATTATGAGTTAAAAGTATTAATATTATATGTAGGCTAATTATTATGAATAGCCTTTATGGTACATAGATTCAGTTAACTTTATATTTACTAAACTGTCTGTAGTTACTGACTGAAGTACGGATGTTTGCGATATGAATATATAAATGTGTAATATATATATATAATAAATTGTGCCTTACTTATCAACCAGATAAAACTGACAGAACAAAGCGGGGTAAACAGAAGAAATATTACATATTAATTTCTTTAAAAAACACCTTTCAGAGTTTTCCACAGTTACATTTTTAATCATTTTATTGTTTATAATATTTTTTGTCACACCCCAATCAAACACAAGGAAATCATTCACTTCGATGCAAAACACAAGCCTTCACTACACTCTAGCAGTGATCTCACTCTTGTGGAACTCGATTAAAGCAATGGGATTATTCGAAAGTATAATGATGATTATAATCAGAATTTTATTTTGCAGGGATGAATTGAAATAAAACATTTTAATAGATCCAAAAGTTTGGAATCGCCCTGAAAAGTGGGACAATATTGGCATGAATCCTTTTCATTTGTGATAATTTTGACCTAATAAGGGACACCACTAACTATGAAAACAAATTCAATTAAAATTTAAAAATTGTATCACAGTTAATAAATGTTTTGAGACGCAAATTAGCATATCAGAATAATTTCTGAAAGATCAAGTGACACTGAAGACTGAAGTATGCTTAAAATTCAGCTTTGGGTCACAGGAATGAATTATGTTTCAAAATATATTCAAAACTGTTTTAAATTGTAATAATATTGCACAATATTTCTTACTGAACCAAATGAATGCAGCCTCTGTGATGACGAGAGACTGAAAGACTGCTACAGTATAAAGCTTATGACAGCTTGAACATCTTGAAAATAATTATTTTAAAATGATATGCTTTGCCAGCTTGACTCCAGCTTCAGACATACAGCGCTTCCTTACTCTTTACATCATCCTGAAGAAGCAAGAGCGTGACCTGTGGTTCTGGAGGTTCTTGAAGGTGGTGTTTGGTCTGACCTTTTGCTCTATCTTCCTCTACATGCTGCGCAGGAAGCCAAGGAGAAGAGTTAGGAAGGTCAGACATACAGGAGCAGTTCAGGATAATCAAAGTTCAAACCAGTCTCATTTCTAAAGACATTAACTAGAAGCTGCTGGCTAGGAAGTGCTGTGAGATGTCCATTTCTTTTCCACAAGCTTTGTTAAATGGGACAGTCTAAACTGTGGTTAAAACTATTTCTTTGATATGATTTATGTGTATTGTATAAACAATATTATAAAACATGCAAATGATTGAAGGACATACACAGTTCTTTAGTTTGAAAAGAGTACTACTGTATCTGACCAATAGATGGAGCTAAATACCTTTCTGTCTTTAACATCACACTTTAATCTTAGATGACTTTGGTTTGGTTAGAACTGAGACAACTATCAACATTATGCATTAAACTATTAGAAATCTTCAAAACCTTTCTAGCTTGTGTAATGACTAGAGATGAAATCATACAAACCACCAATAAGTCACTAATGATGTACTGTATGTCCGGGTTGTCCAAACAAATAGAATATTATAATGAATATGACTTTGAATTAATATTAGCATAATATATTGGTAGATAATGTTCATAATCAAAGCTTTACAGAAGATATATATATATATATAGACTGTAAAACATAAACTATGTAGTTTATAACCTAAAAATGAGCACTTTTCTTGTAACCTGTTTTCAAAAATGTTTTGGAGGAAAATGCATTTTTAGCTCAATTGGTATATTCAAAGATTTTTGAAAATGAGCTTTTATGCAACGTGTAGCACAGCTCAAGTGAATAAAAACATCCTGCAAAGTTTAAAATCTCAAAGTGCACCGTATTAAAAGATATTTAATAAGATATAATATGCTATGATCAGTGTTGGGCAAGCTACTTAGAACATGTAGTGAGCTAAGCTATCAGTTACTCTACATTGAATGTAGCTTAACTACACTAAAGCTACTACCCTGAGAAATGTAGCAAGCTAAGCTACAACATGAAAAGAGGCTTAACTACATTTAAGCAATTTTTTTTTTATTGAACCAACTTTAAATCAGTGCTACCTTAGTGATAAAAAAATGTCATTCAAACACATAGGCACGCATAATTGTGCAATTATTTATAATTATGCATTGGCCCGTATATGATGGTGGCGTCCTATACTGATCTAGGATCAGTGATCCGTAGCATTTGTATATCCAATTTGTGCTTAAGCGTCAAAAATGCTTGGGAAATGTAGCGTTAGCTTGTGTGGACGTCAAGCCATTTCATGTTGATGTCACAATGAAACATTAGCATACTGCCCGTCCACTTGTTGCACCTGCAGACCTGGGAGAACTGATTTTTGCCTTGGTCTGAATGAAAATGTATATTCTTTCTTTGCCACTAGGTGCCGCTCACAAACACTGCTTTAAATGAAATCGACCAATCACTGGAGGAGTTTGGAAAAATGAATAGTTGAATGAATCGTTTGGAAGTCCTTGGCTTGGACAAGTAATTACCTCATAATAGGGGCACTTTAATTCTAATCCTTTAGGAACACATCATTTTGAAGCTAAAGTGGTCACAGCTACCTGTCTGTAAGTTTTGCTTAAAGGCACAATTGTGATTAGGTTGTGAGTTTCAAGGAAGAGTTCACTCAAAAGTGACAATTTACCTCAGGCTAGGCCAAGTAGTATTTGAGTTTGTTTGAGATCTGGAGAAATCATTCACCGATGGATCCTCTGAGCCTGCAGTGAACGAAGTGAATAAAAACATCTCAATAATCTAGAAAACAATATTGTGGAAGGAGGACTTTTCATTTCACAAGATGTTAACTGATGGACTGGAGTGGTGTTGATTGCTTTGGTTTATTGTGATGTGACGCCACCCATTCACTGCAGAGGATCCATTGGCGGCCAAGTTATGTAATGCAAAATTTCTCCAAATCTGATACTGAACAAACACATCTACATCTTGAATGGCCACAGGATAAGCAAATCTTAATTTTTGGGTGAGCTAAGTGGAACTCAATCCCACAGCCTAAACCCTTGTCACCCATATGTACTAGTTACATGCTTAATAATAATGATGACACAGCAGGAATCAACCTAAATTGTATTCTTCCCCCACTACGCCACAGAAACCATGCGCAAAGACACTGGAACAAGCTTTTGGGTGGCAGTAAGTCACGAATCAACCCAAGTGGGATTCAAACCCACATCCTCCTGGGCATCTTTAACCACTAAACCACAGCACCCTGCTGCAGGCAGTGAGGTGGAGGAGGGGATGAAGTGACGTCTCTCCGCTCTCTGAGGATCCGCGTGTGTGTTTTTGCATCGCGCTCCTGTTTTGCATCTACATCAGTTTTTCCGAGTGACTCCTGCTCATCGCCTGTAAGTAAACGACAGGAGAAGTGAAAGTGACTGGTATGAAGGTAAAATACAGCTGCATCTGATCGTGACTCTCCGTTCGTCTGCAGAGCCCTCGATTCCTCCCGTTACCTCTTCATCGATTATTGTGATCGGCATCATGTCAGAAGTGCTGCCTTACGAAGAGAACATCTCTCATTATGGCGATGATGGAGATGAAGAGCAGATATCCCTCACCTGTCGTCTGCAGAACAACAGCAGTAACTTCTTCAGTTCTGGGCAGAACAAGCGAGCTCCGAAACTCGGACAGATCGGGCGCAGCAAGAGAGGTGCGTATACCACTTATATACGTTGTTTCGTTAGGGTAATAAAACTAGAGTTGGTTTCCTAATATTAAAACACATATTAACGTCATATTCTGCAAAAACATTAAAATTAATAATAATAATAGAAAAATCTAATTAATTAGTCGCACTAATGGCTTCTTTTCGCTGTTACCTTTGATATGATACCAACACCTTAAATATGCAAATGTATGGCATCACGTGATGATGTCAGCGTGATGCGTTTGCACTTATGCGTGTGTGAAATAAAAGGGTCTGCTAAATGACTATATATACATTTAACAAAAAGTACACACATTTTGTTAAAGAGGCTGAAATGTAACATCACTTAATGACAATGTGTATGTATATATATATATATATATATATACACATGCATTGCAACAATTTTTTTTTTTTAAATAAAAACAACTATAATCTAAGCTGGTTTGCTGTTTATATGTATATACATATAAAGTATAAACAAAATAAAAATAAAAATTAATTTATTTTTTACATTTTATTCCACAGATAAATAAACAAACAAACAATAAATAAATAAAGAAATTAATTAATTAATTATTATTATTTTTTTTTTTAATGAATGCGTTCGTCACCATTTCTAATTACCTTATAACTTTTTGCAGTTAAATTAAAAGTTTTTTAAATGTTAAAGTAGTATTGTACTAAAGTATTGTATTTCACTTTAATCTATCCAGTCTTATCAGGTCATAACAAACAATATATTTAATAATTCCCCAAAGAATTTGAAAAAGTGTATATAAAAAATAAATGAAATAGCAGGTTTAAATCCATTATTTATAATGTTTTATTTTATATGATTAATTTATTTGTCAAATTCTTGTACAAAAGTCTTGTCATTTGTTAAAGAGCATCATGTGTGTGATTTCTCTTTCAGTTGTCATAGAAGACGACCAAATTGATGAAGTCCTGAACCACACGGCAGAGAAGTCATCGGCGGGAGTGTAACGCACAAGGACGTTGTTAAAGCGGCAGGAAATCATGGGTTCTGTGCATTCTGCATCGAAACCACTTTGCAGTCCCTCTTAGTGTGGGTTGAATTACACGGTGCTGCAGCAGGTGAGGAGAAGGTCCCTGCTGCAGGCATCCAGATGGAGGAAGCAGGGGGCCTGTCTGCTTTCTCTCTTTAAGGGCATGTTTCATATCCCTTCTTATAAAGTGACATCCTACTCTGGACAAACAAGTCCTATGTTGTTTAATACATGTGGAGTTGGTCTGTAGTGGTCCAGATTCAGTTTATATTGTGAGAGGAATGCATTGATATCACAAGCACAAATCTGGCAACTTTCGTTTTTTTTTCGTTTTTTTTTTTTGTTTCTCTGTATCTTTTTGTGCACAATGAAAGTGTTTTTCACTTTTTAAATATCCTAATTATGATCTCTTGGATACATTTTCTTTCGCAGAAATGACAGACTGAGCAAACGATTTTTTTATAGGATGAGAGAGAGGAAAGACTACTTTTTTTTTAAATAGTTTTTTTCATGTTGCATATTGTCATTTTTTGATGTGGCTGCAAACTGCCTGCTTAGCCTGAGTTCAAAAGCTTATTTTTATATCAAAGAGCTATTTCTGAAAAGAAAAAAATGCTTATTTGAGTTATAGTCTTAGCACTTTCAAACGTGGTTGTCACAACTCTCAGCTAAATGGATTTTGATTACTTCTGTGCCAAACTTTTGCAAAATATACCAGTCGACTTGCGTTTCCGTTCACCCGAGTAATGTGACGTTTTCCAGGCCTGCCTCTTATATATGTTTCAGGGCTTTTTCAACAGCTTTTTTTGCATGAGACAGGAACAAACTTCTGTGGCAGTGAATTATTAATATATTTACAGTAACGTTGCTCTGAATGACAAACCTCAGACTCTTGAATATTGTGTATGTTGCACTTCTCTATACTGTTAAACAGGGCTATATTTGCAATGAAATGTATGACCAATAAAATGTGATTATAAACAGAGATCCATCACTGTCACTGTAAAATTCCTTCCTTTGAAGATGAAGCTTCGTCCTTGATTTCTTCTTTCATCCATTATAATGTGGAGATTTTCTAAAACAAATGCTTTCTTATAAAAACAGGCCTGTCTGGAGTTGGCAGGTCAGTAACGAGGAATACATTTCAGTTTTTTTAACCACACAGTAAAAAACGTTGGGTTATTTTTTTAACCCAATAGATGGGTTACACATATTGGGTCATTATGTTGGGTT
>JAUCMT010000054.1:15528090-15538615 GCA_032357475.1 Enteromius thamalakanensis
ATTAGTCAAACGAACCGCGCTTTGGTGGTCAAACGCGCTCGGGCACGGTTCAAAGTGCCTAGTGTGAGTACACCCTAGGAGACACTACTGGAGGAGAGAATAAGCGCTCGCATCCCCGGGTGAGGGGGAATGGAGCAGCAAGCAGGACACCAAGCAGTCTGACCTAACTGTTTTGCAACAGAGAGGAGGAGACCGGTACAACCCGGCTGTTGTAATACCGCGCGATTGTATTTGGTGTCCAGGCCCAAACACAAGGCACTCTTCGCTTACCAAAAATGCTTGGAGGTCCCCGACCCTCTTGATGGAAGAACCCTCAGGAGCGCTGTCTTAAGAGACAGGTATTTAAGTTGAGTCCAGCGGCTCAAAGGGACCCCTCTGAAGGCCTGCTAGCACAACAAAGAGTTCCCAGGAGGGTATGAGGGGCGATCTTGGAGAGTTTAACCTTCTTGAGCCCCTCAGGTACCTCACGATGAGATCATGCTTTCAAATGGACTGACCATTCACTGTATCGTGTTGGGCTGTGATGGCAGCCACTTACACTTTCAAAGTGGAGGGCGACAGCCTGCGTTCCAACTTTTCTTGCAGAAAGGAAAGCACTACTCCAATCGTGCATGATCGGGGGTTCTCCACACGAACAGAACTTCCTCTTGAAGGTCGAAATCCTTTCTCTAGAGTTTAAAATACTCTCTTGTTCAGGAACGAACAGTTTGGCCTTCTCCAGTCTAAAGGTGGGGTTGAGTCATTTAGGGCAGGTTTGTTTCCTCTATGGCTTTTCTTTTAATCAAACCTCAGTCCTTTAATGAAGCGCTGGTTCGCAGCTATTCATCAGCCCTGGACTCCAGTGGAAACAAACACATGGACATCGTCATCACAGTCCTCGAATCAGCACCCGCTCTCGCCGCGGAGTCACCGCTGGAAGCAGTGAGCTCACAATAAGCGCAAAAGACCCCATCTCAAACGCCTCTTCAGCGTGCTGGACCCCCAGACACAGAAGGCAGCGTTCGTGGCCGTCGTTGGCTGAAAGAGAGTGACCACAACCAGAAGGACACAGCTGGAACGGCATCTTTAAAAAGACGACTGCCAACCGTGTCAGAAACTGGTCTTTAGTGAAACGCCTAGGGGAATCGCTGGGTTTGCACAGGGGCTCCACTGATCGCGTCGTAACACCAGGTTAGTATGCAAATTCCACTAGCCATTTCTGATTGGCGAATTCTCTCCATCAGAGCGAATCAGGGCTCCCAAGTAATGACGCCTGTCTGTAGTCATGACATAACGTCATAGTGACTGACAGACAGGGAACTGCATAAACCAAATGAATTTACTGATTCAAAAAAGATTTACTAATGAGTCAGACATTCCTGCTTCTCAATAAGAAGATCTAGAGCTGTAGTCAATATAATTTTTTGGTCTATTCTTCAGACAAAGCTATCATATTACTTTAGAAGCCACTTTTATGGTATTTTAGTTTTATCTTGTAGTCTTAATTTACGTTTATAAAAGGATTTGCCATTTAAAAAATTTATATTCTATCTGGATAAGCATACTGTATTTTGAAGCATGGTAGCTGATTTAAACTGTTCCTAAGAAGGAAGTACTTAAACTAGCTCAAACCTGCTGCTGTGCTTAAAAACATGCCTAACTAGCACATACTGATTTTTTCAACTTTTTATCTTTTTCGATATACAGTTAACTGAAAAAGTTTTCTTAACCCAAGGAGTTTGTTTCAGCTGGGCAGTAATGTTGTGAAAATCAATAAAGGCAGATGAGAAAATGTTCCTTCTGAATCATTGTACACTTTAATCTGCAACAAATCCTCCGTGTAAGAGAAATTGCATTTTATCTGTGGTTTAGCACAACTTTGACCTCAAATTACTTTGGATCAAAGGGGCAAATGAAATATCTCCATTTCATTGGGGTCATAACCCATGCGAATGTTTCCACAAAGACACGAGACATAGAGGCAATTCACTCGAGAAGAAAAGGGCTCTTCAAAGAGTTACTGAAAAAGGCTTTAGCTCTAGCACATAAAATGGTTGCCTAGAAACAAGATAAAAATTTCAATAGCATATCCATTTAGAGATAATGCTCTTTGCTAGTATATTTTTGTTAAACATTACATGGAGCTCAAAACACCACCCACTCCATACAGCACGGCCTAATCTACACTCTCTTATTAGACTGAATAACTCTTCAAAGACTAAATGAGCCATTTAGATGGGTCAGATCTTCCGTTGCTTCATAACGCCTTAAAGTTTTTTGCCAAGTCTAACAAATTCACGCATGTCAATCATTATCCCAATTGCTTTAATTGTAAATAAAGAAGACCACATTACAATGGCTCTCGCATTTACCAATGTGCTAAATTTTAAAATTGTTTCCAAACATGTATTTCAATTAAGCAGGGATGTAATAATCTCAGGCATATGTAATTTTCTTATTATATCACTTGCTCACCAAGGCATCCTTTGCAGTGAATGGGTGCCATCAGAATGAAAATCTGACTCCCATGCATAAATAACATCTTGTGAAGTGAAAAGCTGTGGGTTTATAAGAAACAAATCCATCATTGAGCCATTGTTTACTTTGTATATTTGCTTCTATCTAAAATACAAGACCTCTTCTGCTTTCTAAAAAATCGTCTCATCTGAATCAGGAGAGAAATATTCTCATATTATAAGCAGAAACAAAACAGTCCAAAACAAATATGTTGTCATTATGTGAAAGGACTGAAGGAAGAATTATTATGAATTACAGACTTGGTCAGGTTTGAAGTTTTATGTAGACTTTAAAACTTTACTTGAAATAACTGAACTTTACTTAACTTTCAAGCACTACTTAATTCTCCAGTGCAATTAGAGAGTTGGAGCTTATAACAAAGAGTACATGAATTCCCTTCAATACTGCCATTTACAGGTCTAAAGGTGGACTAATTGAGTCATTTAGGGCAGGTTTTTTTCTTTTAATCAAACCTCAGTCTTTTAATGAAGCGCTGGTTCGCAGCTATTCATCAACCCTGGACTCCAGTGGAAACAAACTTGTTGGACATCATTAAAGCCCTGTGTATGTCCCTCGGTTGAGGCGTCCGCTGAAAGTACTGCAGCTAATTAAGAGCTAAAGCTTCTCTCTGATCCCTAGACGAACACAAGGGTCCAAAACGAAAGCTGCTTTGAGATTACTCGTATTGTCATGCTGAGGAACCCGCTGGAAGAATGTCCGCTAATTGAGCTTTACCTAATGGGACTGATGACATTTAATAGTGTCATGTTTTTGGAAAAACCAAACGTTTTAGTGACATCATCAGTGGTTGGAAAGCACAAACAAGCTGCCATTTAAGGACCAAGATGGCTAATGAGCTGCTATTAGCAGTTTAATTAATTCAATTTTGAATCAACTAATGCTTCATGGCAATGTATGGAAGATAAGAAGACTTATGTTTGATCGGTAGAGATGAGGAGGCGGCGCTAATGTTAGTGAAGTAGGTCACAACTCATCAGCTGTTGATTTTATCGTCTGCCATGACAGCGGTGCCCAAAATACTGTCCATAATCAGTTCTGGTTTTTCAAAGTGATCTGTCTCAGTTCACTTTGACTGACCCTTGAAGGAAACAGTAGCCTATTGAAGGAAACTTATTGTAACGTTGTCAATGAGAAAAAAACCATAACAAACTTAGCTTGATCTTTCTGTGCTATAATTTATTTAGAAAGTCTCATATTTAAGCGCAGCAAGTGTAACACTCAGTCATGGACCAGGATAGACAACGTGAAGTGAGTTCAAAAGGTATTTATTAAACATAAATCATATAACCATAAAGGCAAAGCAGGGCAGAGAACCATATAACTTTAAGGGGAAATTCAAAGAAGTCTTTATCTGGCGATCTCCTGATCGGCCAAACTTAAACCAGCCACTGTACACTTTCTTTTTCAGATCCCTTTTGTTACTCGGAAAGTATTAGAAGTCATCCGTGAGCGATCTCCTGATCGCTATCAAGTCTCGGTGCTTTATGGAGATAGGTGAGTGAACAAGGTGAGTTAATTCCAACTCGTCACATTTTGACTCTTGGTCAAGACCCTTTTGCGTCACTTTTTGAAGCTCAAGGTACCCTTTTTTGTCACTTTTCGATGAGAATGGTCCTCCATTGTTTTCAGGTGTTTGGCTTAATTTAATGGTTTGCATGCATATATAAATTTATTATATTTATTTTTACTTTTATTGGAGCACCAAAACCCACCCCTACCCTAAACCTACCCACCTTTGAACAATATAAACACACACACACACAGCAACCGCATCTATTCTTCTCACAAATCAATCGTTTTGCCTCAAAAGACTATAATATTAATATTGTTCAAATAAATTATGACGGTGGTTGTATCTGCCTGATATATCTTGTGTTTTATTGACAGATGGTGGGTTTAAGGGCAGGGGCTGGGTTACGTGCTCAGAAATGTGAAAATAATATAATTTAAATAAAACTGCTTTGACTGTTTACATTGCATATAAAAAAATGCTCATCGAATACAATTTACAAATACAAATTTACCAAAATAATATATCACTATAGTGGCAAATAAATATTTTGCATTTTAATTCTGACTAACATGAAAAGACCATCTAGTGGGTGGGAAATATATTGATGTCAACATGAAAAGGCTGGGGCATTGTTTCAAAAATAATTTGTTTCAATGATTCAGAGTCAACTCTTTTTTTTTTTTGAGAGACAATAACTTTATTTCAATTAAATATGCAGTGAAATGCTTAGAAAACGGCTCAGACCTTAAAATAAAAGACTATGAATCGGAAATAAATATGAAAATAAAGTAGAGGGTAACTTCAACTAAGAAAAAAATATATATATATAAAATGAAAATAAATAACTGTACAGTACAAAATACACAATATAAGAATAATATAAAATATATATAATATATAATATATTCTGTGTAAACAGAGCACAGTTAGATTTAATCTTCGCAGGATGTTTTCATTCACTTAGAGCTGTGTTACACACTGCATGAAAGGTCTATAAAGGAATGTATATATATATATATATACTTTAATAAAATAAGTACAGTACACTTAAGTATGGGCAATAGTACCAGTTATATGCACCACTATGACTTTTTTTTTTCTTATGTCAAGTACTTAAGGCCTGCTTAACAATGCTTATAGTTGCCATAGAAACAAGCTCAATACAACATAAAATATCTCTTGTTTTTGTGTAGTGTAAAAATGTACTGTCTCTAATTTCTTATGTGCTAACTACAGACCTGTCATTACCATTCCACTCCAGTTTTATCTTTGTCCCTTATGCTCAGCAATCATTACCAAAACATCAAATAACACCTCGCCGCTGATTAAAAACTGTGTGAAAGAAGTCAAGCTGAGTGCGCCCATTCCACACAATGAACCCTTACTATATAAGAAGCTTTACATAAGAGAAGAATATCTGTAATGAAGCACAAGGGTAATTTCATCAGCTTCTGTACTGTAGCTGCTCATGTGAAAGTGTTGGGTAATACAAGTGGGACTATAAGTTCAACACTTAAGTTATCATCGGTGGCATACTCCTACTTCCTGGGATCAGTGGTTTATTGATGATAATGCACAGCTGATGAATATTTGATGAATGTGATATTCTGAACAGTAAACCTAACTTCCTGTATGCTAACGAGTTTCGTGTAGGATTTCCTTCAAATCTATTTTCTAATCTATTTTTTATTATATTTTTATATATTTAGGACTGTAAAATGTACTTCAATAATTACTTTATACAATTAAAGAACCCGTAATTCGACTCACTTTTAAATAATCCAAGATGTAGATAAGTTACGAACAGAGTTGGTGAAATTTAGTATTACATCAGTTGCTCACCCAATGGTTTCTGAATGGGTGCCATCGCAATGAGAGTCCAAAACCCTGATAAAACATGACAATAATCCACAAGCAATCCACACCAGTTCATCAATTAACATCTCGTGGAGTGAAAAGCTGAAGGCTTATAAATAACAAATCAAGAATTTATTTCAGATTTTTTTAATGTCAAAACTTTACTTCCAAAAGTCCATATTGCCTTTTTTAGTGGAAAAATCTTCTCATCTAAATCAGTGGAAGTATATGCAAAGATCAAACTTAGTTTATAACTCAAAATAGTTCTAAATAAACATTGGGATGTTTTTATCAGCTGTTCGGATGCTTATTCTGACGGCACCCATTCACTGCAGAGGATCCGTTGGTGAGCAAAAATGCAATTCTACACTTTTTCACTTTTTCAGGAGAAATCTTAATACGTCTCAAACTGTGCTCAGATTTGAAAAATCAAACATCACATTCCTTGTCAGATTCCTAAAAAAAACACTAATTTAACAGCTCAACAATTGTCATTCACTGAATTATGAGAAAGGAGATGTCAGTATGTAATTCTTTGTGGTCAGTAGCTGTTTGATTTTTAAAGTGATTATTGTTTCCTCTCAGCCATGCATTTACAATCATAATGGGTTCCCATTAGCATGTTTGCTCAAATAGTCTACAGACATTAGCATAATTAAACTTCCTCAGTCGTCTCGCACAACCAACTACAGGTCTCATTACATGATGCAGCAGGATCATGACACTGCGAAAATACCCATTAGAGGGAGAAATATGGAGAAAAAGGGAAAAAAATTTAAATTCACTGAATGAATTTTGAATGAATCTTGAATGAATCTTTGCAAATCGACTTTCCTATTAATGTCTTAATTAGCAAGTTTCACTATGAATACGGCTAAAAAAAGATCCTCAGAGAGTGCCTCGGAAAACGACGAGGTCAGCGGAGCTCGTGAAGATTTAAAAGGGGAAGTACACAGAACAGAGGGATTTAGCATTTTTACACTATCTTTGAGGAATTTTTAAACAAACTATATTACAAACTTTCCATTAAGACCCTAAAGAATAATATAAGCAAGTGGGAAATTGGCTTTGTATGACTCCTTTAAGGAAAGTTTATAAGCAGCCTGCAGGAAACTTCCATTTCCTTAATCATTTCATTGACAGTTCTTTTTGGAAAATAACTGATCTAGAAACGTATGTATCAAAAATAAGGCAACAGAATGATCAACATAACCACAACTTCACTGGAAAACCTGAAATACTGGACTGAAGCATCTTACCTTATAGGTTTAATTGATTATACATTCAGTGGCAGTCATCCGTATACTCAAGATGCACCGGGCACCTGAAGCACCATGCAGCTCCTGCTCTCAAAGATGATTTAATTAATAGGTCTGTGCAATTAATAGAATTGTAGTTCTGTTATTTGCTTTCAACAATTAACACCATACCACATTCTGTTTCTTTTATTTATAATGATGTGATATTACCTAATATGTAACATTCAAATCAGTCAAATCCTCCTACCAGACAAAAGCAGTTTAAAGCGTAAACAGAGTTTTGTTGTAAAATCTGGCAACCCTGGCATCGGCTGACTCTAAACCGATCACATCCCCCTATAGTAATACAACACCTACAGTACAACTGTATTTCTTTTAGCTCTATTATCTATTATTCAGTACTTTTTTTTTTCGCTTTGTCAGGAGCAAATTACCCTCCTCCATCCCCAGCTCCTCCTTTCGCCACAGTCAGGAATTGGCTTTCTGATATTCCTCACTGAATCGGACTCCTTTTATCTTCAATAATGTGTTACACTTATTACTACGTACATTAATAATATCTGTTTTGTTCTGTTCTGTAACGGGGTTATTATTATTGCGGCTCTGGATAGGCTGGGAGTTTTTGCCAAACCAAACTACAGGTCAATTATTTTGATGACAGTGGTCCTGACAAAATGTTCATTGTTGGGTGAACTCTTCTTTTAAACACAGATAATTATGATGCTAAACATCCAAGAACCATTAGTGTAATCAAATGTCATGAAAATCATTTGGTTCTGGTGTTTTATTCATAAAAGATTGGGGAGAAAAATACGGTTCCCAACCCTAATTACAACCCTCTCACACTTTTTCTTTAGCCATTGTGCATTATCAGCAAGCTATTACAATCCTCTCTTTGATACTGACTTTATGCCTGAAGCCATTTTTACTGCACTGAGTAGTAACTGATATAATTAAATGGTGGCGTACACTGCAGGACAGACATGACTCATGAAAGAGAGAGATTACACAAGTAACAAAGAGACACTAGATTTCATTGTTTTGAGTTGCACCAGCATGATGACAGCTATAGTTTCAGTGTAATTCCCTGATGAATGCCTGACTAATAGGCTTAAACTATACAAAGTGTAACTGAGAGAAAGAGAGAGAACAGAGCAGAAACAAGCTGTCGTACGGTTTGTATATGCGGCAATCTGACAAAAACAGCACCCATTTCTTTCTTGATTTTGAAAGTGTGGTGCAACATCTACTGGCTGCAAAAAGTATTGCCTTTGGTGAGGTTAGAGGCGCCACAAAAAGGGGAAAAAAGCTCTAGAATGCAGCTCCACAACCTGCATTTGTCAGAACTGCCAGACAAAGTTAATATATTTAGATGAATTTTAAATATTTTTTTCCCACTAATGTTATTCCAAACAGTAATGCATTTCTGTCTATCTATAAGAATGTGGATAACCAGCTTTGGGGGGTTTTGGCCCATTTTTGTTTAGGTTATGGAAGTCAATGGGACCATTTGGTTGCAGCATTTCTTAAAATAAAATGTTATTTTAATATCATTGAGATATATTATAGCTTTTATTAATCAGTCTTCTTAAAATAAAATATACAAATGTAAAATTATATATATATATATATATATATATATATATATATATGGGAATTAGCAAGTAGCTGAAGTAAAATAGATTTATTTTATGTTTTTTTTTTTATAAGTAGCCTAACATTTGTTTATGTTAAGTTTATTTCACTAAAACAACCCTGTTTAGAACAACATGAGAGTGAACAAATGATGACAGAATAGTAATTTTCCAACTTATTCCATTAAATAAATGGAAGCTGTGAGGTAGACTGGATTGCATCATTACATACTGCATATATTCATAAAATCCAGTCACTATTATTGACAGTTCACATTGAAACTGCATGAAATCCAGTAGTTTTGTGGGTGCATATCACAGTCAGAGTGAATTGAGACAGAAATCCAATGATTTTATATTATGTAGTGGAAATAAAGAGACCCAATTTGTCATCCAGTTAACTTTATTACATGCAGTTACACAGTCCAGCATTGCACTAGCAAGTACACATGACTTGAAGAGAATTTAACACTTTAGTACAACGTACAACTGACTGACTTAATGCACTTTTCACAAACCAGCTGCCACCGTCACAAGAGCAGAAGAGAGGTTGGATCTAAAAAGAGAACCTTGAGATGAAAGATCTTTCCACAAACCACTCATTTTATCTACTTAACACAACAGTACTCAAGAGCAATACCTGAGGAGTAATACGTGTGATAATAAAATATTAAAATAAAACACTAGCTTTTGTATTTTTTTAAACATATATTTACAGACAATTTTTTCTGTACAATCTTTAAACTGACAGCAAGAAAGTACTATAATAATACATACACAGCTATGAATATAATCAGCGAAATGAAAAAATAATCAATTACGCATTGCAGTAACATTACAACGTTCATATCAACAGTCCAGAAAGTTCTGCAGGGTTAGGCACTTAAGACTTGTGAGCACTCGAAAGTGTTGTTCCAGCAACGATTTGACATCTTAAACGATCGTAAAGGCAAACGAATGTACATTGCATGATGTTATACATGTATCTGCATCACTGGATCCTCTGACAGCTAAAACAGCCAGAAATGCCACATATACAGTAGCAGTCGACCACGCCAACTAATCAACAAGTCACTATAAGGCTTCATACGATTAATGTTTATGGTACAAAATCTTTCAAAGCAGCAACCAGACAGTTTATTAAATCATATGCACGTCATTATTTCATAGACAAGATAAAAAGTACGAACAATCTTGCAAAGACATGCCAATTTTTAGGGTGGTGTTTGGCCTGGAATATACTCTACGCAAATATGTAAACGCAAACACTTCTAGCTACAGCATGCTAACTCGATTTCACAGTTTTCAAGTGTGTCGATACAGAATTCAACCAGAGTGAGGAACATTGTCAATGTCGCCACAGGGGGTGCTATTGCACCTATTTACCCCATTACTTCCTAGTTACATCCAAATGAATAAAAGCGTCAATGAATTAATGGCACAAATAGTAAACAATAAAACAATATTCCCCCTCAGTTACTCAAGTTTGTCCTTAAACATGTTTCCACCTCAGAATGCAAAAACATTATAAAAAGAATTGTGACTTTTTTCTTATTTCATTTTACAATTTTGACTATTTTTTATTTTTCACAAATGAAACAATACCTGCTCATCTTGTAATTGTGCATTTTATCACACAAAAGGGCTTTTCACACTTAAAATTGTTAACCAGGGTTATCGTAAACCCCGGATAAACGGAATCCTGGGTTATCTGTAATCATGTTTCACACTGCTTATATTAAACC
>JAUCMT010000054.1:15538715-15549251 GCA_032357475.1 Enteromius thamalakanensis
ACATGTGTGTAGTTACAGAAATATTACAGCTGTAGATACTATGTAGCAATGTGTACTTACACTGTGGATACATACTATATATACATCTTCTTACTATGTAAATACACAGGTATTAGGGACACTTATAGTGGGACCCAATGTTGTAATGTTTATTTTTGTAGCAATTTTAGTTTCTTAATCTTTAGTAATTAATTTTCTAGTTTTAATGTTACTATGTGTTACAGAGGACTTGGGTTATCTGATATCATCTATATTGTAAGGGGATAGAGTTTTTACCCCATAAAGAGACCAGAAAGCTCAATGAAGACCAGAAGTGAAATCTAAAGTTCAGTGAAGTTGACAGAGAGTTTACTGAACATAGTTCTCCACAAATCCTTAGGCTGTACAAAATAAGTAAGAGAATTCAGCCTCAACTTACAGAAACACTATAGTCATATGGATACTTCTAGGAATATCTGCACATGGTGTCCTTTTTTATGTAAATGTAGTTATTTAAAGACATGATCATATAGACACAAAGTTCTATTTGTAACTGTTGTGCGGGTTGTACAGTAAGTGAGTCATAAAGTTGCGATGGCACTTCTTATATGAACAGCTGTTTATTCATTTAGATTTGTTCCTTTGGGCATGGTCACATGTCCGTCATATTTCTAAACAAAGCCCTGCAAATACACCATTAGATAAAACATAATATATTTACCCTTTAATGCAGAGCTACAGCACATCCTTGGAACAGAAAAATTGATTCAATGTCAAATTTGAACATGATAGTAACCAATGGTACTGTAAACCAAGTATGCAGTTCAAATGGCTAATATGAGTGTTAGTAGGCATTCCTCATATAGCCATCAGCAGAAAAATAAAACAGAATAGGAATAAAACGTCAACTCTAGAACTCTTGCGGGGCTAAATAAAATAGTTTTTTATGGTATACAATTACACAACTATTTTTATTTTGAGCAAGTACGCAAGTGTGCTGTCACAGTCTCAGCCTGTTTGTCTGTCTCTGTCTCCCCATTTCAAGTACTGGACTCCATTCCCCAGAATGCACCTCTCTTCAACAGCTGTTTCTAGTTAGGCTTAATTATTCAATAATTATCACCTGTATAAATACCAGTCTGTGTGTCTGTCTCCTCACGGTCCATTGCACTGTCAACCCTGTTGTTTTCCACCCCGTGTTATTCTCTGTGTTTCGACCTGTTGTTATCGACCTGTTTTTGACCACCGTCTCTGTCTTGCCCTTTTGGATTATATTTACGGGTTACCGACCCTCGCCTGCCTACTCTCTTGATCAGCCTTCTCTGTGTATGTTCGGCAGTGACTACCCAGCCTGTACAGTATGTCTACGCTCTGTTTCGCAATAAACAACTTGCATTTGAATTCACACGCCTCGTCATCTCTCAGCCTTCGTTACACTAGTGTTTACGTGTACAGTAGCCTATTGTTTACAAGTCGCATCCTCATCTCGGAAATTATGAGTCGCTCCCAGAAGTCATCATTGGTGGCGTTTCATTGTAAACGGCACATTCACTGTCAGTCTCCTCAACACTCCAGTTCACACGCTTTCTATCTTTTGAAATTTCTTTGTTTTGAAGTTCTTAACGTTCACTTTTCACCGGCTACTGATTTCTGATTGGCTGTCTGTGGCTAAGCCTCCAGCAGCAACAAGCAAACACCGCTCCGTTTCACACTAAACGAACATAGCACCGCATTGCGCAGATAACGCCCCAATTGCGGTGCTAACCCTGCTCCGGAGCAGGGTTTCATAACCCCGGGTAAAATGCGGTGCTAACACCGCTTTCAAATTACAGGTGTGAAACCTGTCTGTTTACCCGGGGTTAAAAGCGGAGTTTAGAACGCAGAGTGTGAAAAGCCCTAAAGTGTTTCTTGCTCGCAACAGGGATATTATTTTTAACTAAAAATATTTAAAACATTTTTGTTCGTAAATTTACCCTAAATATAAAAAAAAAACACACACAAAAATTACTAAAATTAAAATTAATTTAACTAATTAACAGACATAAAACATAAATAACATTTTAAAACTGTATAGAAATAATTACAATGAGCATCTATTTCTTATAACTAGTGCTGTCAAACTATTAATCACATTCAAAATAAAAGTTTTTATTTACATATATATATATGCATTTACATATTTCAGATAAATATATATATATATATATATATATATATATACATATATATATATATATTAATATTGTTATTTTATTAATATATTGTGTTAAATGTATTTATTTAGAATATAAATTATATGAAATATAGACTTGTAAATATTTTCAAAATATACACTGCATTTGTGTGTATTTATATATACATAATAAATAAACACAGAGCATACAAAAATATTATGCAGAAAAAAAAAATTGATTTGGAATCCAATTAATCATGATTTATTATTCGACAGCACTACTTATAACTACAACTTTCCTCACAACTGTGAGTCATTTTTAAAGTTCCTGAAATATATTTTTCTAAAAACAGATGCAGTCTTTTGCAGCTTTGTTACTGCTACAGTAATGCAAGAAAACATGTTACATACATACAAAAGTAAGCTTGTAATACATTGGCGTCTACATACCTGTGCAGAGTATGTTTCTGGCCTTCGAGCGGATGAAGTACCGGTACGATTTCTATTAATAAAACTAAAACAAAACCCACAAAATAAACAAAACTCAAGGTGACTAAAACCCTCTTTTCGCATAGTTTAAAGTTTCGTCCCAGCCCTATCAGACACTGTTGGGGTTGTAGCAGAGCATGTTGAGCTGCAGGTTCTCGTCCCAGTGTCTGAGGATGATGAAGAGCTGATTGGCCACGGCTTTGACCGATGCCAGGTCTCGGCCCTCCGGGACGATCTGTTCATCTAGCCACATGCTGGCCTTGGCGGCGATCAGCTCCCACTCGATGAAATAACTGGCTGAACTGTGTTCCAGCCAGGCCAGAGCAACCGCAGTCGCCCACACCATACCCTCTGTGTCTTGCACAACCCTTTGCAGGACCCCAGGAGAACCCGGTAGGGGCGTCTCAGCAATTTCGGACTCTGACCCCCGCCCGCTGTCAAACAAAGAGTTGATAGGCGACGGCGGGGCTTCAGTTGACATCGAGGAGAAGCCGCTCAACAGCGACGGCTCGCCCTCCATCCGTGGGCTTCGGGCCTGGAATGAGGATGAAGACGTGCAGGACACCAGCTCCTCGCATTCAGAGTTCAAGTCTGAGTCTTTCGGAGGAGGCGAGGAACCGCGGTGGACCTCCAGACTCTCGGAGCGGCGAGAGCCGGAGTGGGACAGGTGAGTAAGGCTGATTCTGTGGCTGGTGAAGGGCGACGTCCACTTCAGCTTGTCCATGGGAACATTGATGACGTCACACAAGGCACTGTCCAACATGAACGCCCCACATGACAGCTGCAATGACACCTGCAACAGGAAGTGGAAACCATAATGTCTACTTAATCAGTGCTTAAACATATCAACAAGCTCAGAGACGGAACTTGAATGAGCCATTTAAGGTCTTTAGGCATCGTCAATTACATTAGCCTTAAATATACGCCCCGCTGATCTCGTTACGCCTCATCACCATTTACTTTGAGTAATTGCCACGAGCCATATAGTCTACTCAAATAGTACATCTCATTTAACCAGACTTAGCGATCATGAGATATTGATCGGTGCTTGTTAAATGTCAGCAGATCTATTACTCACTGTATGTAAAGAAGACTGGCTTCATGCGGGGCGAGTATTGACTGGCTATTTTTAGATTACGAGGCTGGTTGATGCAATACAAACAATGATGTCACTACCAGTTGAAGTTTATGATATTTATTAATAGGTTTTTGTGAAGTTTACTTAAATTAGAAGTAGTTATTTTTAGTCTAATAAATGTTAAACTTGATAGCTCTCAATTATACTGCGATGTAAAATAAAGTCAGTGGTTAAATATTAGAAAACAAGAATTTCCTAGAGGCATCAGCAATACTCGCCTTCAGTCAGAAAAAAAGATGGCATTAAATAAAGACTAAAAATAAAGACTGTCTTTATGTTGTATCTACGCTATGGCCATTTAAAGACTAAATGTGAAATTATTGCAATAGCGATTACTTTCTGCAACTAATTCGTAATTTTTTTTTAAATCGATTAACAGCACTATTTTTGCAACCAAAATAAAAGTTTGCATCCAAAATAAAAGTGTTTGTTTACACATACAGTATGAGTATACTGATTATATTTATATTGTATATAATATTACACACACACACTCAAGTATATGTTTAAGAAAAAAGTGTTATATTTATATATTACAAATATGAATTTATTATTTATCTAAATTATTGGAATATTAATTTTTACATCTAAATACATGCAAATATTCACACACATACTTGCATTTGTGGTTTACGGGGACTCTCCATAGGCGTAATGGTTTTTATACTCTACAAACAGTATGTGGTATTGTCCTACACCCAAACCTACCCCTTTACAGGAAACTACAGTTTTTGAATTTCATCAAACACTGTTTAGTATGTTTTCTAAGCCTTTTGTTTTATGGGGACACAGGAAGTGTCCTCCTAAACCATGTTTATGTTGTAGTAACCATGTCATTATACACATTTGTGCCCTCATAAACCACAAATCCAAATGTAAATCATGCATTAAAAATGTAAAGTTAATAGGGGCAATGTCAATTTCATTTTGGCTTCAAATGTGTGTTCTACTGAAACAACAGAGCATCGACATCCTGAAAGCAGAACATAGCGACAGAAACCAGAGGGATGTAGTCCTTGTTGTCATTTTCACTCTCTCCCACTGAGTTGCTGATCTTGCTCTGCGACCGGCTCATGAAGCCCCTGGCGGCTTTCGTCAGAAGACGTGTCCTGCTCAGGCTCAGCTTGCTGGAGGCAAAAAGAAACAACACCATTTACTCCGGTGCCTCGCTGTCGTCATTAAATGCACAGACACGTCTAAAGGGCTTTTTCTAGGTGAAATCTGTCCCTTCACATCCTTTCATTTGCGGAGGTGTGTGCACATCCCTGACAGCGCTGCTCCTCACGTTTTGGTCATTAGTTCGCCTGACATTTCAGCGAGAGGAAAAAATGAGAAAAAGATTCCAGACACGAAAGGAAAGTGTTTACTTTGGTGTCGGGAGTACCATTTGTCTTTTGTTTTACAATTTGGTTTAAGATATAGGAATTTAAATGGGATTAGGATTTGAACCAATTAGTTATCAAACACAAATACATTACAAACTGTTTACTTATATCATGTAAAACAATTGGTCCTAATTAATATTTGTTAATATTAATGAGCTAAGCCTACAGTATTCTTCGCTCTGCAGCTGATTAACCCTTTGCATATGATGTCAGTGTTTCTTAAAGTCAAGTGCTAATTAAAATTAACAACCTAACATCAATTTTCAGACAGGAGTATCAGTAGCATTTCACTTAAACTCAAGAATAATTATTTTTTTACGGAAAATGCAAATAGGAAAACCTTTGACGTCAAAAGCCAATACTTGCCAGAAGATAATTGTCACACTGATTTATTAATTGTAACAAAGCATTATGCGCTTCACAACAAAAGGAAAAGAAAATAGCCTGAATACCTGCGCACATTTGTTGCATATTGTCAGTCTACGCATCTCCTGTCTTTAATTTTTTTTAATGACTAATGAATGTCAGTTTTCTCTGAGAGTTGAACTCATTACATGCACCCAACAGACTACCAAAAGCAATCAAAATGCAAATTTCGACTCATGATTTAAAACAATGGCGCAGAAGTGACGCAAACAGCTGAATTATTCATGTGTGTTCTCTGAATTATAGTGTTTTTAATAGTGTAACTTGATTTGTGGACGTTGTTTGCACTTTCCCCCATCTCGTACCCTCGCTCTACACCCACCTGGCGGAGAAAAGGCTCTCAACTGATCTCTGCGAGTGGTCAGAGGTCACCGACGAACTCCTTTGAGAGGCTGAAAAAGAGCAGGTTGGTTTCTGATGTTTTCTATTGCCCAGCACACACACAAACAAACACACTGCACTCCAAGGCAAAGAGCACTCAATAAACTCACCGGTGCTCCTCTAGGTCAAATTTAATTAATGAATTCAGCAGCTACAAACTTGAGTGATTAATGCTGCTGTGTTTGTTTGACATCCTTGAACACCTGCAAGACTATAATAACCGAAGCAACCAAGTGAACGCAGACAGTTAGAGAAAAGTACCTTCAGAAGAGCCGCATCTCTCCCAGCTGGAGGATGAGGGTGTTTTAAAGGGGGACTGGGATGAATCGGCTGCGTCTAAAAAGGAAAAAAAACATTTTAGAGTGCAGACACAAATCCTTTTGACATCAGTTAAGAATGAAAGGTCTGAACTAGTATACAGGAATCACATACAAGTGCATTTGTAAATGGGTCTGAGCTGAAGACAGAAGATTTTACCATTTGTTTGGTCATAGCACCCCTCACAGAGATTTTGGAAAAAGGAGTTTTCTTTATATTTGACATATTTCAATATATAAATTATTCCTGTGCTCAATTTTCAGCATCATTACTCCAGTCTTTAGTATCACATGATCCTTTATAAATTAAAATTTTGTATACTGTTTCATATTTTTCTGTAAACTGTGATGCATTTTATATTTATGTCAAAAGAGCATTTATTTGTAATTAGAACTATTTTGTAACAAAATGCCGTGTGTTTCCCGTGTGCTGCCTCGTCAGCTTTGTTTTTGTAAATTCTGAGTTTTTATTTAATTAAAATTATTTGCCTGAGATTCCTCGTGTCGTCCGCTCCTTTTGCTCCGCTGAAAGGTGCAGCTCACACACACGCAGCACGCACCGAGCACTTTCATAACAGAACGAGACCTCTATTAGAAGATGGCGTTCGTTGGTGCGAACGCGTACATCCTCGCGGACCCAGACTCAGTTCGGCGGATCTCCCAGCCAGGAAGCCGGCTCACGATCCGGCAAGGTCCGCCACCCACAGCCCCGCGCCGCTCTGAATCCCGGAAGGAAGCTCCGGCTTCGCTCCCGTAGCACGGATGGCCGTGTGGGGATTCCCCGTTCCCGTGGGTGCCGCCCCCGATCACTTCGCGGGAGGAGGCGAGCAAAATTCGGGGAACCTTCGAGTTGGCGATCAGGATGGCGCAGGAGGCGGATCCTGAGTCCACTGCGCTACGAGAGCGCCTCCCTGGGTCTCCGGGCTCCAGTACCAGTGCCTGTTCCGGTCCGGGTAGTTCCAGAGCCTGTTCAAGTTCCAATGCCCGTTCCAGTCCAGGCGTTTCCAGAGCCCGCTCCAGTTCCAGTGTCCGCTCCAGTCCGGGCGTTTCCAAAGCCCGCTCCAGTTCCAGTGCCCGCTCTGGTCCGGGTGTTTCCAGAGCCCGCTCCAGTTCCAGTGCCCGCTCCAGTCCGGGTAGTTCCAGAGCCCGCTCCAGTTCCAGAGCCCGCTCCAGTACGGGTAGTTCCAGAGCCTGTTCCAGTTCCAGTGCCCGTTCCAGTCCGGGCACTTCCAGAGCCCGTAGACGCCTGAGCGCCCTTCAAAGACTGCCGCACACCCCGTGCGGCCCCCAGAGACTGCCGCACACCCTGTGTGGCCCCCAGAGACTGCCGTGCACCCTGTGCGGTCCCCTGAGTCTGCCGTGCGCCCCGTACGGGCTCCTGAGTTTGCCGTGCACCCCCCGCCCCCCCCTCACATGTGATGTTATTTACGTTACATTATTTATGTATATTTATTCAGTCCGTCGTGTCCTCTGTCATTCATAACACGTGTGCTGCAAGAGCCTGCTTTAGATTCTCATCACTAAGTAAATACCATCATACCATCGCATGTGTGTTATTACAGCGCAGGTTTAACGTTTAAACAGGGTTATATGCTTGAAATCTTTTATTTTATTTTAAGCAATTTGTGATGATTTGAAAAGGTTAAATTAATAAAAAAAACAATTAAATAATAAAAAAAAAACACAAAAAATGAACAAAAATGCTCAAAGAGTTTTTCTAAGTTACCTTAATAAAAAAACCTAAACGAAATATGATCTATTATCTATTATTTTGCCATTACACAAAAATCTGAACTATTTTAATAGCTGAAACAGTATGAGCTGTTTTGGTAGAAGGAGCACTGTCCAGTGTGAGCCGGGCGGAGCTATTAGACTCGGACACAGAGGCTGGAATAATTTCCACTGTTGGGTCAGTAGCCTCGCGACACCTCTGTAAAACCTGCCCTAAATACACCTTCACTTGACCACGTCACACATACAAGCTTACCCCAGCGATCAATTAAATAAATCGCTCTACACATATATATTAGAAGCTGTCCCTTAGTATTCATTTACAAACTTGGACGCCACACATGGATAATAACTGACCACGAACAGAAAATAGAGCAGACTTGCGGCATTTTTATAGGCTACATTAATGTGGTGTCTTGCTGATTTTTGAACAATTAAAATTTCGGCTTAGAGTGTGTTGTAACGCAAGCATTCTTGAAAATGTAACGAGTAAAATATTACTGAAATTTGATTAATAATGCCTTACACTACTGCGTTACAGCAAAAAAGTAATGTATTACGTTTGTAACGCGTTACTCCCAACACTGTTTATAATGTGAAACATGTTTGATTGATGTTAGCAGACTAATGTGTTTTAATGTCGGTGATTTCACCACCAACAACAACGCATCTGACTTAACATTGCCGTTTCCATGACGTAAAATGTATTATATAAAAACAACGAGGCAAAATGTATGGCTTAATTATGGTTTCATTGAATAACACTGTAAAAAATGCATAATGTAATACAATGCCTGCAAAGGGCACCAAAGGCCTGATAATTGCTCTTACAGGATGATCCAATCTTTGTTTAATATTGACCAAAGATTTAAATGACATATCCACTTAATTTATTTATAATTTATTTTTTTAATTTGGCCACCTTTTTGTAATATAAATGCTACAGCCTATTTAATTTATTCAACAAAAACTTGTGTAATTTGTGTGATGTCTGAATGCTTAAGACCATAAAATGTATTAATAAAATCATATAGTTTCTGTCTAGGGCTACAATTGTAATTTAAAAATAATACAAAGTAAATACAATTAATTTATTTACTTTTATATTTTTAGAAAGTTCTATTTTGACCCCTTACAGGCTTTGACCCCTTTTTTTTTTTTTTGAGGAAGGGGGCACAACAATGCTATTCTGCTTAGGGCACCCATTTGGCCAGCAGTGGCCCTGGACACATGACTGTTAACGGGTTACTCCACCCCAAAATGAAAATTTTGTCATTAATCACTTACCCCCATGTTGTCCCAAACCTGTAAAACTTTGCCTCTGTTTGTCCTCTGAACAAAAATTAAGATATTTTGGATGAAAACCGGGAGGGTTGTGACTGTCCAATTAATTGCCAAGTAATGTCAAGGTCCAGAAAAGTATGAAAGACATTATCAGACCAGTCGATCTGCTATCAGTGGTTCAACCTTAACTTTACGAAGAACTGCTGATGGCAGACGAAGTATTCTGATAATGTCTTTCACACTTTTCTGGGCTCTGACAGTGGGACAGTCACAAGCCTGCAGGTTTTCATCCAAAATATCTTAAATTGTGTTTCGAAGATGGACAAAGCTTTTACAGGTTTGGAACTATATAGTACTTAATGAATTCATTTTCACTAACCCTTTAACTGTCTAATACTGAAATTTAAACTTGCCACAGCCACAAGAGGGTGCACATTCCTCTAATTGGCCTCTAACTGAGCCCTAGGACACTCTCAAACTCTCACACCCAAAAAAGAGTTTATGCAAATGTATTTGCACGTCCTTGTCTCCTCTGTTACAGAAGACTTCGCCACAACAGGATCCAGCAGCTCTTCCGGAGGACTCCAGTTTGTGAAAGATCCAGCGGAGAGGCTAATCAGTTTCAGACAGGGCAATCTGTCCATTGAGGACTATGTCACCCAGTTTTATGATCTTTGTCATCAGGTACCATGGGGGGATGTAATGTTGAAGGACTTGTTCATCTGGGTCTTAGTGAACCGTTGAGATCATGGATGCTGATGGGGATATTTGAATGCAGTCTTCTAGACTTTTTTTGAATATGCCCTTGTGATGGCTGGTTTCCCAGTTACGGTGGTCCTTTCTGAGGATGAGCACACAAGATGGCTACTGCACAAGATGGCTGCTCTGCCTTAGTCTAAGTCAGCATTCAAGAGGGCCGCCATGTCTGTCACCGTCAGCAGCATGGGCGTAAATTTCAGCATGGGGGGGGGGGGTTAACATATAATTTCTAGCGAGCAATACATATAATATAATACGATAATATATTTCAGTCATATTGTACTTAAAAACTGAGGAAAACCTTGCTTCTATCATTATTGTAGCATGGAGACTGCATTATAGTTATTTTAATGTTTTTCTCTGATTTAATGAAAAGGCAGATTTTTTTTCTTCAAAACTATTGCAATGTTTATGTTGTTTACAGTCAATTCAGTCTCTCTCTCTCTCTCTCTCTCCTTTGACGATCTCGTAGGC
>JAUCMT010000054.1:15549351-15562887 GCA_032357475.1 Enteromius thamalakanensis
GGACCATGTGATATTTCAGTTTTTCTTTTTTTAATAAATCTGCAAAAATGTCAACAATTCTGTGTTTTACTGTCAATATGGAGTGCTGTGTGTACATTAACACACAGAGTGAGAATACTTTCTGTACCCACTGTATATAAACATTTAAGCAGTTTCATATACCAGAAGTATTTACTTTATCTGACTCAAAGTCTAACTACTGGTTATCAGTTTTTGGTATGACAAACTGAGACTCTCTTCAATGAGTGCGCCATATTGTAAAACTTATCACCAAATGTTTCTCGCGACTGCCATAGATTCACAGCCAGAAAAAGTGAAAGCTTCAGTCTCTTTCATGCAATATAAAAACCAAGTCTTTTAAGATTTATCAGTTTTTAGCTCCACACTTGTAAACAAGCCAATTGTCATCAATCTTACTGTAGCATAGAGCTGCATCATGTTGTCCAGGCAAACCTCCTGATTGCGAGCGACCCAGACCCACAGAGTACCCACGGTTCTTCCTGCTGCCGGAACGAGAACTGCAGTGCGAACTTCGTTTATGATCCTCCCCTGGAGATAAACAAATACACAAGGAGTCATTACAATAATCTAATTGTGTGCTTAAGCCAGGAGCAACCGCTTTATCTGTTCCCATCTGCTCCGCCTTGTTTTCTCTTTCCTGAGAAGAGTGTCTTTGACGTAATGATTGCAACTGTCAGGCCTTGTGAGGTCAGATGAATCTGAAGAATGACCTACCGGGATGGCTGTACTCAATGCAGGTGGGTAAATATTCATTGCTGTCCAGATCGATAGGTACAAACGCTGTGTATTTGCTTAAGATGTTGCAGGCTTTGCTTGTGTGGATGGCGTAAAGCTGGTACCTTCTCCCAGAGCCTGCAGACACGACATAGAGGGATTTGGTCAGATATTCAAGCAAGAGTGGATGATTTAAAGGGGTCATATGATGCCATTTTAAGTTTTCCTTTCTCTTTGGACTGTTACAAGCAGTGCATATATAAGATCCCTAAAGTTGCAAACACTAAAGTCTCAAAACCAAGAAATGTTCTTTATAAAAGTTATGACTTGTCCACACCCCCCTAGAACGCCTAATTTAAACACGCCGCACCTTTTCTACATACTTTTTTTGTTTTGGTGTCATAACGCTGGAAAGTGGCATCATGTTATGAAAAGGTGCATAACATTTCTGTCACATGCTTGAGGTATTTGGGCAATGACAATGCACTGGATAGCTGGCCAATCAGAGCACACCTTGCTGTTGATACGCTTTGTACAATTCGACCCGTTTCAGAAAGGCGGGGCTTAGACGAAAAACAATAATGTACAGTATGTGGAAAATAATGTTATTTATACATGCAGAAACACATTGCATTTCACCAAATACACAAAATAATGTTCTTTTTAACAGCATCATATACGTCCTTTATTACTTGGTAATTGGACCTTACCATGCTCAATCTCACACTCTTTATCCACCATGTGTTCAAAGTCTTGAATAATGGAGCGTCCCGCAAGGTGATGGAAGGTTTCGTTCCACAGGTCCTCATGAACTTTCTCCTCCCGCTCTCGGCCTTTCAGGTAAGGCTGGATGTCAAAGGCCACCTCCCATCTCATGGGCTTCCCGCACAGCAGTCCTGATATGACCGCTTTGCAATCTCCCCTTCCATGACTGGCCTTGAATTCTGGCGCGTGAGGATCCTGGGGCGTTTCGACTTCACAAAGCTGGTGCGTGTAACCATCTGTTCAAAAACAAACAGACATTTAATATTCAAAGTATTAACAGATGCATGATGAAAACATCCAAAAGCCAGTTTGCTGAGTGTATAATGACAACTAGTTATTTGGTTACTTAAAGTGCCCCATTTATTGTTTTTTGAGAATTACCTTTCATTCAGTGTGTAACACAGCTTAAAGTGAATGAAAATATCCTGCAATGTTTTAAATCTGAAAGTGCTCAGTGTATAAAGTTACTGTCTCTCAAATGAAAGAGTCGACTCTGAATCGTTGAAATGAGTCATTTTTAAAATGAAGCCCAAGCCCAAATCTCAAGGCAGGATGAAATTAAAATGAGACAAATCTGACCAATCACAGCAGATTAGTGCCATGCAAAGGAAAACTGAACCACTGAATGAATGGTGTGGAAGTCATTGAGGTAAGGTAAGGTAAAAATAAATGCATAAGACAATTAAAAGTGTTTTTGACCTTCATGGCAATCTGTTATTGGGGACTTCCAAAACCAAAATATGAATCTTTGATAACCCATGATAGGGGCAATTTAATGGAACCCTGTATAATTAAAGTACAACAAATTTAGTTTAATTGCCATTTTTAGGATGTGTTTCTGCTTTAAAAACAGCCGGAAAGGGCTAAAAAGCCTTAAAGTGATAGATCACCCAAAAATGAAAACCTGTAAGACCTTTATTTTTCTTCGGAACATAAATTAAGACATTTTTGATGACATCCGAGAGCTTTCAGATGCTGCATAGACAGCAACGCAACTACTACATTCAAGGCCCAGAAAAGTAGGACATTGTTAAAATAATGATCAATGAAAAAATGATCAATGCTTCAACCTTAATTATATGAAGTTGCGAGAATATTTTTTCACAAACCTTGATCTATAAACATGGCAGAAGGGGTCAGAAAGGCATGACACAACAAAAAACAATAGAACCTACAGTATTCTGCTGTCTATAATGGATGCGGCGCTGTGCAGCAAATTCCTGTCAGAAAACTAGTGTCGTGTTCTATTTATTGACACAAGTTTCAAATGATTTTTAACGGCCACTTTGTGTAGACAGACTTCAGCTGTTGCTGTCTCAAAAATGCATCTCTCATGGTGCTGAAAAGGAGTGAGATGAATCTGAGAACATGAAGCTGTTTAATATGGTAACTGACAGGCAATTAGGTTGAATATCGTTTTTATTGCACAAAACTTTTAGCTGGTAGACGTAATAAAAAACCGAGACCTACGGATTATGAATAATGGCAGGAAAATTGCTCACAGCAGGCAATTTGAAGTCTGACAGTCTGGAAATGTATTGTAGAATACTGTGGATTGGTTACATAAGCTGTGTTTTGATGGGGGTGCTTTAAAAGTTATGAATTGAAAGACACATGAATTTAATAGTACATTAAACACCACTATTAAATCAATGAAAGTTATATAACCATATACAACCATATATAAATCTTTTGCAAGTAAGGACAAACGTAATTGATAAGAAAATGACAGTTAAGTCATTTATAATGTTATAAAAGATTTCAAGTATTTAATCAATAACAGTTCTGCTCATCTAAAACCATATACAGTATACATTTATTGGCAACTCATATCATCTTACAGTACAGTACCATTTAAAAGACGGGGGTCAGTGTGATTATAAATATATATACTGTATATTCAGTAAGGACTAATTTAATTGCTCAAAAATGACAGTTAAGACGTATATAATGTTACAAAAGATTTCAAATGAATGCTGTACTTTAAATGTATTAAATAACAATCAGCTTAGCAAAACTGCTTTCAATACTGAGAATAGGAAAACCTTTTCTTAAGCATCAGATCAGCAAATTGAAATTCCACCGTAGTACGGACTAGCTTTGCAAAATTTAACTATATTAAAAACTGGTCATTTTAAAAGTAATCCAATTTTTACCAGATATTACTTTATTTTTATCCAATAAATGCGGCCACAGTGAGCAAAAGGGGAAAAGCATTTTTCAAAAGCATCAAATGATCTGATTTTTGAATTCATGTGACTTTTCAATGATCTTTCTGATTGAATGTCAAAATGTACAAATATTTAACAGACATTCCATGCATATACCAGGTTTGAATACTTGGAGTTTAAACTTTTATACTTAGAAGTGTGCAAATGTCAGTTCGACCTTCAATAGACTGATATCATGACCGCCAACACTCAACAAAGAGTGATACCTAGCTGATGAAAAATGTTTAGAGCAGTAAGAAAATTCATACTCACTCAAGATTTTTTTTTTACTATACATTTTTTTAAGGATTTTATGACTATTACTGATTATCAGATTCAGGAGTAGTTTCTCAGTCAGCTCTCAGTGTGTAATGTTAAGTGCCTCTATGGCCACACTGTGCAGCTGATTATGGGTATTTAAATTACAGTGTTAAAAGCCAGCTTAACTCTAAACCCAAGAAACACTAAGGTTACTATGCTTTAGAAATGTATGTCTTTTTTCTCATACTTCAGGTGTAGGACCAACCTGCATCGCCGGTGCTGCCTAAAGAAGGACTGTCAGTTGAAGACCTGGAGCCGTCTTCCACGACTGGGCCGGGATGGGTCTGATCCACCTTAGATTCCCCCTGGAGACCTTCTGGTTGCTGCGCTGGAGGTTTGTGAGCAGTTACGGGACGTCCTCTTGAGGATGAGGCACAGAGGCTGGCCAGCTGTGGCTGATAGAGTAACAAGAAACAACTGCTCACTCTGCGATGCCACTGTACTTCAATTCAACCTCGTCTAAAATGTTGTAGACATTTATCTTTTAATATTGAATATTTCATTGCAAGTTTAAATGTATTTTAATTTATCTTTAAGATTTAGATCACCATTTAGCAAATGCTAGCAAAAAGTAAAAAATTACAATTATTCAAAAATAACAGTAAACATAATTTAATATTACAATGCAAATGTTATTTTAATGTTAACATTTAATAATATAAAAAACTAATAAATTAAAATGTTAAAATAAAATAAATTAAAATGCTATTTAAATGTGTATGTATATATATATATATTATACTATAATATTGGATTTTTTTGTTTGTTTGTTTTTTAAGGTTGCATTTATTTTTTATGATTTTATGACACATGAATCTTCAGAAAAGAAAAAATATATATTATTACAAACTTTACTAGTAGATATTTTGAAAAAAAATATTTTAAAAATATTAAAAATTATTAAAAATAATTACACTAATTTAAAAAAAAGAACAAAACGATATATGAAATCTAAAACATTAAATATTAAAAAGTCAAAATTTATCATCTTTAATATAATATAGAATTTATTGACAGTTCAACTCATAAGTACAGTATGAAGCACCTGACAAAGTGCTTGTAAAGTAAGATCACAAAGCCACAGTAATGGAGCTAAAGAATGAGTATGTGTCTCTGTGTGGTTTTCTATTGTACTTTCCAGCATGAAGGCATAAATGGAAAACATATTTATTCCACCTCATGTAAAGGGAGTTTATGAACACAATGATTTTTGAGTCGGTGTAACCAAGCCCAGCTTCTGCAGCCATGGCTCTCTGTTCACTTGGGTGTAATGGCAATTTTGTTCATGAAAAATTGATTCCTGCTGAAGAGCTAATAAGGACCATTAAAGTCATTATTGCATGCAATGAGGGGAAATCAAGGACTCTTGTTATTGCCGTAGCTAATCTGTAATATTTCTTAGTCCCTTTTTGATAAGATTTCCACGGGCAATTGCTTGCAGTGCAGAGTGTCGCCTGGACTATTGATATCTTCTCTCCTTTCAAAGAGCGTGACATTGGAAATTTTATCGTGGCCATTAAGGGTTTTGTCACAGTTGTCAGAACTAATTGTGCCCTGGACAACGAACGCAAGTGTCTGGATGTTCAATATGTCTCTTGGCAGGGTGTCAGCAATATCACTAAACTCACATAAAATAGGAGTGATAAACACGGGATGTATTATTTTGTCAGCCATCATGCTGAGTAATGAGTAATTACTCAAAAAATTAATAAAAGGAAATCTTATTAAATGATATTTAAATAATATACATTTTTAATAAATATATTTTGATAATTATGTAAATATGTCAATTTTTAAATAAGAGTAATTTAACACTAAATAGTAATATTTTTGTAATTTATTATATTAATCTATTTAGTTAGTCTATTATTATATTAGTTTATTAGGAAAGCTCCCATACAATAAGCATACAAGCATCCTTGCGTCTCCTCTGGAGAGGGTTTACCTCGGCTCATTCAGTCATACATGAGATGAGTACGGTCACCGGTATCAGTCACAAAAAAAATCACACCTCTCCGTTGTGGTCTTGATTGCATCCTAATATGTCTCTAGGTCTGGAATATTTTTGGCCTCATTATTTTAGGCCCGTTCAAACACTGTCACGTCTTCTGTGACGGCCGCCAACCTTTTTTTTTACTCCCATTGGACTCCAGAGGTGCATTTATATTTCAGCTGAAAACATATTTTCTTCATGCACATTCTTCCATTGCCTAATCGTCCAGGGAACTGTAATACATCTTCCTCTGGCTGTGCGATCTAAACTCTATTTATGTGGATGTGGCGGTAAGAAGATTGAATTACATTCTCATTACAGAGCTCAGAAATGAGTTCAAATAACTCTTTGGAACAAACAGATGAATCCATGCAGCTCTTCATATCGTAGCAGATGCTTGGGCTATAGCAGATGGCACGGCGAAGGCTGCCTACAGACATCTCTTCTGAAGAAAACAACTACTTCCTAAATAGAAGCCGTCTGCTTTGTGTCAACACACACAAGCACAAAGGGGATTACAGACACTAATGTTTACTGATTATTTCCAAGTTATAATGTTTATTGCGTACATGGGATGTGTATTGTAAGATATTTTCATTCATAAAAAAGACACATTATGTTTATGAATCATCATTCTAATGAATAAGTCTAGTTTCTATCTTGTGGTATTGTGGAAATAACTCATTATAGTGAAGTGCTTCGTTCTAAATGATTTTCTCTCTCTCTTATATTGAGATATAAATATTCTAGTAATATTCTTTTATATTTATATTCTAGTGATCTATCTGTTAATTTTGAACAGTTCTCTCATATGGTACTAGGAAATCTGATTCATTTTAGTGAACTGGTTCATCCATAGTGTGAGAAAATCTGATTCATTTTAGTGAATCATTTCATTCTAAACGGTTATCTCTCCTTTGTGTTATTGGAAAATCGGATTCATTCAAATATTCTCTCTGTATTTTTTGTTTTATGTAATTAATTCTAGTGAATCAGTTCATCTCAACTGGTTCTTTCTCTTTCATACTGTATGCAGCGCTAGAAAATCTGATTCATTCTAATGAATGAGTTCATTCTAAATGGTTCTTTCTCTTTCATAATGTATGAAGCGTTAGAAAATCTGATTCATTCTAGTGAATCAGTTCATCTCAACTGTTTCTTTCTCTTTCATACTGTATGCAGCGCTAGAAAATATGATTCATTCTAATGAATGAGTTCATCTCAACTGGTTCAATCTCTATCATACTGTATGCAGCGTTAGAAAATCTGATTCATTCTAATGAATGAGTTCATTCTAAATGGTTCTTTCTCTTTCATACTGTATGTAGTGTTGGAAAATCTGATTCATTCTAGTGAATAATTTTATTCTAAATGTTTTTTTTCTCTTTCATACTGTATGTAGTGTTGGGAAATCTCATTCATTCTAGTGAATCCTAAATGGTTCTAGTGAATTAGTTCTTTCTAAAAAGTGTTCTTGCTTTCATACTCTCATAAATAAATTTACAAAAGCTGTCACCGGGGCAGTACCTTTTCAAAAGGTACAGTTTTATTTATACCTATTAGGTTCAAATATGTACACATTAATACTAATATCTACTGTACCTTTAAAGAACAAAAATGAATCCTTTACGTACAATACAAACATGTACCTTTTTTTAAAAGGTACCGCCCCAGTGACAGCTTTTGTACCTTTATTTTTTGAGAGTGTACTGTATGTCGCTTTGGAAAAATCAGATTTTTTTGTTCATCTTAAATACTTCTATCACTTTCATTTTGCATGTAATGTTGGGAAATCTGATTCATTCCAGTGCAGTGATGCACAAAACAACTTCTGCTTTCATATACTTGTGTTGCACACTTGAGGCTTGTGTTGAGCCTCATGGTTTAACGTTTACCAACCTGGTAGTCCATTTTCCACTGAGCTCCATGCTCAGGATGTGTCTGTCCAATGAGTTCCTGGACTTTTGCTCTTCTAAGAGGGTTTTTGCCCACCACTGAGCTGGGGTCACTGGGGGTGTAGGCCTTCTTCACGGGGTTGTAATCTACAATCTGATTGGTGCTGTAAGCACGTCTTCGCGGAGAGGTGGCTATGTCAGATCCTATGTATAAAAAAAAATAAAAAAAAGTAAAGACGTTTGGACAGCTTGGCTTCATGAAGAAATGTCTCTGTCGTCAGGAGACATCAGAAATAGTTCACAAAGAAAAGGATGGACTGCTTTTTTAAATACACGTTTACTCTGTATAGAGCTGTAATTTACCCATAATGTCTTGCTCTGTAGTGATTGGACTGCTCTCAGACATGGTCTCCTGGCAACCGTCAAACAGCGAGCCGACTTGATTGTCCCTGTGCGGCCCCTGACCGTCAGAGGAAACCTTCCCAGCATCCTCCTCTAGAGAGTGATAGAACACTGAACTGGCCGACTCGTTGGAACGCATCATGCTGTAGCGCCTCCGTTTGTCCTTTTACAGCAGAGAAAAGATGAATGAAAGCTTTTAGTTTTGCTCTAAAATATATATTTTCATTAACAAAAATAATATACTAAAAAACATATTACTTATACAAAAGCCTATTATTATACAAAATTCATAAGTGATATTATAATATATCAAAAATGCAGTATTTTCAGATAATAAATGTAAACAAAATTATTCATCTTAATAATTCTATTATTATTATTATTGCTATTATTAAAAAGTAGTAGTAGTAGTGTAAATACAGTATATTTATTTTTACAGATTATATATATTTATAAATATATATATATAGAATATATTTTCAAATAATAATAACATTATGTAAATAATAATAATTTGTAATTATAATTAATGTGAAATATATAATATAGTATTATATAATGTGAAAACAGCAACTATAATAATAATAATAATTATTATTATTATTATTATTATTATTATTATGTGTATAAATAGTAGTAGTATAAAAATATAGTATAATAATTACCAATTAATCATTGTTGTTTTTATTTTATATTATATGAACATACTGCATATTTTCAAATAATACCAATATTGTCTATCTAAATAATATTAATAATACAACAACCAAGTTAAACATTTATAACTAATAATTAATATATTGTAATACAATATATTTCAATTAATAATGATATTATCTGAATAATAAGTGTATATTAAATAAATATAGATATACAGTACATTTGAAAAAAATAACTATCATAATAGTATTATTAATTATTATTTTTATTGTTGTTAATATAAATAGTAGGATAAAATACAGTTACAGAGGAACTATTGTATTTGATATCATATGAAAATACTGTATGTTTTCAAACAACATTATCTAAATAATATTAATAATGCAACAAAAGCATTACATATTATTACATAATTACTAATTAATACATTTATAAAAATAGATTTATAAATAATCAAACATTACTGGTAATAGTAGAATCAACAAAATACAGTATATTTTAAAATAACATTAAATAATACTAATGCTATTATAACACTACTATCACCACTACTACTAATAATTATATCATTCTCCAAATTAATATTATTATATGTAAATAATATAAAGCAATAGTATAATGACTGAAGATAGAGTGATGGCTTACTGATTTGGGGTTGGAGTGATATCTGGAGGTGTCACAGACCACACTGTATCCGATCAGCCGCTCACCAGGGAACAGACAGGTGGCTCCGACCGGAGAGAGCAGGATCTCCTTTGTCTCTGGATACAGCCACTCAATGGAGATGTCAGTCAGAACTGAAGTCATGGACTTCTTCAGAGACTTAATCATCTGCCAAAGACACAAATAAGCGTCAGGTCAAACACTATCTAGTGCTTCTGTCAAGAGAGCACAGTCTATGGAAATAAAAAAAGGAAACTATGAGATGAGAGAAGGAAAAAACATGTGCTGTCAGCTTTGACTTTTATCTTAACTGATGTTTGACTAAACAAAACCAATTGTTAATTGCTAATAAATTTAGACACTTTATAATTTACATGGCTGCTGTAATTGCTTTGTGATGACATTTAAAATAGCAGGCTGCTGCACTGAAAGATAAACATGTCAGAGGAAATGAGGACCTTGGGCTGCAGTCGTTCTCCTTCTGCCAGGAACTCAGCTGTGCCTCTGGAGACAGCGGCCAGTCCTAAAACCAGCCTCCGGCACGCACCCTGGCCAATCCCGAACGTGTAACACCTGCCATGATGCAAACACACACAGACACACACACAAAAGGTGCGGTGAGTCTGTGAAAACATCAGAAAAGCATCACATCGTGAAGAAACTGCTCCTCTGATGGGTGATGCTCTGCCAGACAATATCACTTTAATTTCCTTAACTTTATTCATTTTGCTTATCTGAATGATAGGCATAACATTTTCTTCAGCAACTAACACAGGCTGTGTCACACACTGTCACACAGCCTAGAGAGCTGGCTTCATGTCTGCTGCCTGCATAGGCAGCTGCCTTCTAAGAAAGCATCCCTAATGAAACAGACTGATGAGGATTGTTCTAGCCAGACTAAAACAACTGACTAACAAACCAACTTAGTTTAAGAGGACTGATTCCTGTTTCACTTTAGGATATTGCTAAGCTAACAACACAATATTAATATTACAGCACAATATAAAATAAATGAATAATAATATAAATCATTTTTAGAATACATATATAAAAATATAAAAAATATATTTATAAAAAAGAGTATATATTATAAAAAAATTATATATATATATATATATATATATATATATATATACACTGTATGTCTATATATATATATATAAAAAATATTTTATTTATTAATAATATTTTATATAAAATACAATCCTATTTTTCATAATTAACAATGCATTAATAATATAAAAAGATATAAAGATATAAAACCAAAGATATAAACCAAAGATATAAACCAAAATACAGCATACTAGAATTCGGTACAATAGTGCAATTTTTCATAGATTTCTTTTTATTTATATTAATTTCCCCCCTGATTTCTATTCATAATTAGCTATACATAAGCAAAAAGAAATATTAAATAGTACTAGTAACTTTTAAAAAAAATTTACACACACACTGTATATATATTACAGTACTGGGTACAATGGTTTTAATTTATTTTTTAAATGTATCTTAAGTATTTCTATGTAAATAAATAAATTATTCATAAATCAGAAAATAAATATGATTAAAATAAAGAATTAAACAAACACAAAATAAAACATTTCTCTTAAATCTTGACTGTAAATGTTTGCAGAGATCTTCTGGAAGCATTCTGGGAACAGAATTGAGCAAATACAGTTATCATAAACCAGAATAAAAATTGCTTTAGCTATGAAAGCTTTACTTTTCATGTCATTGAATCTTCTGCAATGTCCACAACGTCAGTAAAATATTGCCACTATTGATAAATTCAGTATTTAGTATTGCTACAGCACCCCCGATGCCTTCTAGGTAGGCAGCTCCTTATGTTTTGGAACCAAGCTGAAGTTTTATTTGAAAATGTTATATTATTTGATATTTGAAATTCCTACAATCTCTAGATTTGAGCTTTAATACACAGTATCTAAAGGCAAACAGTAGTAATTGAAGATAAGTGACCTTCAGTGCAGGCTGTAATTCAAGAAAACAGGGAACACATTTATTATAGTGTGGATGGGCAATCAGACCAGTTTGCAGAGAAACATTCTGCCCTAACAAGCAAAGAAAGAGTCGTGTCATCACAGCAGAGAAACAGTGTAGTAAGACACATTTGTGATTCCTCTGGATCTTCTGTAAAGGACAAGTGCTGTTTAAGGCAGTAAATTACACCACAGCTTCACTTCCCAGCCGTGGTGTGTCTATAGTACTGCAGGGACGACTCTTAAAACCTATGGGTTCCTCCATTCATTTGAAATAAAGCTATTGTAGCTTTTGTTCTAGGAGGACGGGGAAGAATAGAAGTGTTTCTCTGAGGTGAACGTCTCGGCAGGTGATAAATGGCCTGGAGGTGGGAGATGGAAGCCTCTCGGAAGCAGCAGAGAGCGGAAACAAAGCCTGCGAATCCCAGCCATGTTATGGCTAGTGCAGATCTAAAAGCATTAGACGGAGAGACATCAATTCACTGTTGCTTGCGGCTGCACTGATCTGATTATGATCCTATTACCTGAATACTTCTGCAGCTCTGTATCCTTGAACCTACGATATTAAAGGATTAGTTCACCTAAAAATGAAAGATTTGAATTATGAGTCATTTAATCAAATCGTTCAAAACCTTGCGGCTTTTTTGATGTGGAAAATGAAACAAGATATTTTTAAGACTGTCCAAGCTGCTCTTTTATAAGTAAATGAAAACATATTGTGATCATGTGAAGCTGGTTTTCATTTAAAAGTCATTTTTCTGAACACATACAGTAAGAAGATATTCTGGGGTTCAAACAACACTGGACTCCACTCAATTTCCCTAAAAGAAAACTTTCTAAAAATATAGATTTTATGTTCCAGCGAACAATGAAAGTCATACAGGTTTAGATCAACACAGAATTATTTTCGGGGGAAACTATTATTTTAATAGTATAATATATAATATATAATATAATATAATATAATATAATATAATATAATATAATATAATATATATATATATATATGCATAATCTTTACAACTAGTAAAAATTGCTTTCATAAATTGAAATAAAGCTGAAAAAAATCAATATTGGATGCAAAAACTATACAAAATTTATTCTGAAGTTTAAGTACACCAAAGACAATAACTAATTAAAATAATTAACTCTTTCCCTGCCAGCATTTTTGATGATTATAACCTAAATATGATGGCCTTCAGAATATTTTCTGCTATGCATATATGAACATTATTATGTATCAAAATAAAGAGCTAGAATAAAGTGTTTCTATTTTATCATCACTTTCACCTGTAAATTATTATATGAACTATTGAATTGCATTCAGTAAACGGAACAAACAGACACACGTTTATGCACACAAACACATATATACATATGTTTACACACACACACATATGTACCTATATATACTCACATACTCTATTTATATATAGATCACACACACACACACATTTATATTCATATCGCCAGGTTATAAATCTATCCACGACACAAAACTAGAGATGTTTTTGTATCAGTGAAGGGATCTCCGTTACTGACTAGCCTAACTTTGTCCCGATAAGATTCAGGTCCCGATTGTTTCTGGCAATTTATGACAATTAAAATAAAAAATTTTGAGCCTGTAGACCCAAGAAGTCCCGTTACTCATTCAGGACATGCGCTAGAGCTTTCCTTACCGTAATACACCAAGAACAGGGTTTGCCGTAAAAACATGTCTTTGGCGAGATAACGGCGGGGAAAGAGTTAAAGCTAAATTTAAGTACTTCAGTAGTGTTTACTATTATTGTATTATAATTGAATCAATATTTACATTTCTAGTAAGAACATGTACAGTCAAATCTGAGATGTGTTTAAGAATAGTACTTTTTGGTTGAAATTTCCTTTCCTAAAAA
>JAUCMT010000054.1:15590548-15606328 GCA_032357475.1 Enteromius thamalakanensis
TTTTGATTCGGTTCGGTACATACCGGTTACTTAGGTACCGGTGCTATAATGGTACCGGGTTTCGGTACCCAACCCTACCGATCAGGTGCGTGATTTCACATTGAGCCGTATATACTAGACACAGCCGTTGTTCACTGATGAGCTGCGCAGATCCACGCTGATCATGAACATGGTTTTGTGCAGCTCGTCTGTGAACAACGGCTGTGTGTAGTGTATACGGCCAATCCCTAGTTTTAATACACTCATGTTTCCCTGACTGTATGTGTTTGCTTCCCTCTCAGACCTCAGAATCTGATCGCTCAGTCTCAGTCTGGCACTGGTAAAACAGCTGCCTTCGTGCTGGCCATGCTCAGTCATGTGGACCCAAGCTTAAATTGGCCTCAGGTGAGTTTGAAAACTGAGATTCATGCTAAATACTGCCCTTTCATTCTGACTTAAGCCAATACACTGCAGGTAAAACCCTTTGTTTTGTTAGACACTGGTCAATTTTAGCCAAATTTTAGGTTCATTTAGATTAAATGAACCTAAATCAAACTTGTGCATGTTTAAACATAGCATTTCAGAATTGAAGCTGTCAAGAACTGCCTTAATGTACTGCCTTAAGTCCAAGAAAGACGCTACAATCACTTTTGCAGTTACAAGCACTGTCACAGCAACTGTTTAGCACTGCATTTCTCTGATGAGAAGAGAAAGGGTGACTTGCTGAATTTAGCAAAACGGTGAATGATTAGTAAATAAACAGCAGATGGTTATGTTTTGTAATACACGCACAAGTTGTATGTAGCCTATTCAATCAGCGTTGCAGGAGCTCGCAGTAAATCTGCTCGTCAGCCAGGGTTCAAAGTCCAAATCTGTGCTAAAAGAGTGTTACTCGTCAGCTGCTCAGCAACATTTTCATGCATTTTAATATTGTTTTATGAATCTCTTAAAACAGGTTTACATGTATGCAGGGTAAAAAAACACTTTAGTTTTCTCTAAAAATAGATTTAATTTTACCCCATTTCTAAATGATTCATAAAACGACTCGTGTGAAGCAGTTCAAAGACTCTGTCTAAACCCCGCCCTCCCGTGATCCTTTACTGCTGTGATTGGTCAAATGGCACAGTCCATTAAGCATTTATCAACTAGTTAGCACGGACTACTGTGGAAAGTGCTTGTAACCTGCTTTTGTAAGTGAATCGGGCACACCTCTGTGAACTTCAGCATTGTACAATGCATGACACCGCATTAAGCCATGGTTTATCATGACTTAAACTAATGAGACGAACAGACAGTCGAGCTGCATCAATCACAGTATTAGACTACATTAGACCCACAGCTGAACAACAGAGACGTAAGTTAGCTGGTTACCAACACGTGCAGGGTTGTTACACAACATAACGTACACAAATGCAATCGCTAGAAAACACAATCATCAATTATTAATCATACTTACAGGTAGAAATTCAGAGGAACTGGGCACTGATCCATCTTTTAAGACCAAGCGTTTGGTCAATATCACGTTATGCGTTATTGGAAAAGCAGCATAACTTTATTTATCGTGCACTGTTGGCGTCACAACTTTGCAGATAGTTTGTTCACATGTTTAACTTTTCTGATCCACTTGACTACAGTATTGTTTAGTGTTAAGTAGATTATAAATTGTTGTGTGGTCATAGATGTTTTTTTTTCTTTAAAAGGCTTGACAAAACAGGAAATAGCACATTTTAGCTATTTAATTTATGCAATTTATGCAAAAAAAAAGGCAAAATAAATGGGGAAAATGCAAAAAAACTTTCTGTATTTGGCCTTTGGCCTTTAGTCCAGTGTTTCATCCCTAGAAAGTATAGCCGTATCTGTTAGATTAACATCTAGTTTTGTTTGTTTTTTTACAATAGTTTTTTTCCCTCTCAGAATTGAGTTTATATTTCATAGTCCTTATATTGGAAAAAGTTACCTTTTTTTATTCTAACACCGTATCCAATCAGAGGCGTGTGTGGGCGGGCTCTCTCTGAAAGCGCACTGCTCTCACATTGAAATGGGTATGGTTAAAATCTAAATCATAAATATTAAAGCTTTAACATCATTAAATGTACGTACTGAGGGATTGATAACATCTCTGTTATGGAATACACTCGTTGTTTCGCAGTGAGTTCACAGTTTTAAGGGACATCTTTGCTTTCATTTATTTTGAAGTAAACAGTCTTTTGCTTTCAGTGTACGTAATATAATATTTAAACTCATATTGGACATGTTCCACATAATCACCTAAGATTTTCACTGTCATATAGTTTGTATGGTGTTGTTCCAGCTGCGACGTCACAGAAATAGAAACTGTTTCTTATTTTAACAATTTGCGCGTCACAGCTAGTTAGGACAGAACCTCTGATTAACATGGAAAAGATATCTTTTATCACCTGTCACGCCTTCACGTATAGTTAGGACATGGTGTATGACAGAATTATGTAAATTCAACAAACTGTCAAATTCTGCCATTTACTCAGCCTCATGTCTTTCTAAATTTAATCATTAAAGTCACAAGGGCAGTTTTCCAGTCAGTGTGAACTATAGTGTAAGTGTTGTTAATACTTTGGTGTCCAATCTGTGTCTGTCTTGCAGTGTTTGTGCATTTCTCCCACATATGAGCTCGCTCTGCAGACGGGTAAAGTCATCGAGCAGATGGGCAAGTTTTATCCAGAAGTCAAACTTGCATATGCTGTTCGAGGACATAAAAGTAAGTGGTTAAATGAAGCCTTGGAGCATTGTGATGTGTAAAGCAGATTTCTGTGTGATGGTTGCTGTTATCACTGGCAGTGGAGCGTGGTGTTATGATCAAGGAGCAGATCGTCATCGGCACACCTGGGACGGTTCTGGACTGGTGCGCTAAGCTGAAGCTCATCGACCCCAAAAAGATCAAAGTGTTTGTTCTGGACGAGGCTGATGTGATGATCGCCACACAGGGACACCAGGACCAGAGCATCCGGATCCAGAGGTGAACTCGGCCTGCAAGACAGGCTGCTCTATATGAGCTAATATGAATTTGATCTATACTGAACATTTGTTTGTGTGTGTGTGTATATATATATATATATATTTATTTATTTATTTATTTATTTTATGTATTTTATTTATTATTTGTATATATAATTTTTTTTCTTGTTTTTTTTAACAATTATTTCTTTTTGTTTTTTTAAATGAGGTTGTGATAACTGATATTTTTACTGCACAGACTGTATTTTTAATGTTTTTAAATAATAATAAATGATGACATATATACGATAAAAATTAGTTGCAGGATCATATTTCAGAGGGAAAAAACTCTTGTCTATGAGATTTAATATCATAATTGCAAGAAAAAGGTTGTAAGTTTATGTCTTGCAATTATTTTTTTGAATTTCTAAATTATGAGGGGGGAAAAAGTGAATTGTGAGAGAAAAGGTGGCAATTAATAATATTATTATTAATTAACAATAAAAATAATGGCAATAAAACCTCTCTTAAAAATTAACGTATGATTTACAGATTAAATTTTTTTGTTTTAATACTTTATATGTCCGATGATATATTTTTGATTTAGAATTTTATTGAAGATGGTTTAAATGTTTCTTTATTTTTTCCTAAATGTTTTAATATGATCGCAAAGAATACATTACTTGATATCCTTATTTTGAAATGATTGTTTCGCCAATTTTTACAAAAATACCAACACATTGACCTTCAGATATGACAACACATGTGGCTTTTTGTGCATTGACATTTCTTTTAAAATGTATTCTAAAAGAAAAGAGTAACTTTAGTAGTCACTTTTTACATTTAAAATGCAGCTTGGTTTAGCATGAGATCAGGTTTAAAGGGATTCTGTTTCCTATCACTGACAGAATGCTGCCCAAAGGCTGTCAGATGTTACTTTTCTCTGCCACCTTTGAGGACTCTGTGTGGAAGTTTGCCGAGAGGGTCGTGCCAGATCCCAACATCATCAAGCTTAAGAGAGAAGAGGAGACCCTGGACACCATCAAGCAGTACTACGTGCTCTGCAGCAGCAAGGAGGACAAGTTCAACGCACTCTGCAACATCTATGGAGGCATCACTATTGCACAAGCTATGATCTTTTGTCATGTGAGTCTGTTTGCCTCTGGTTGATATTTGCAAGTTTGTGTTTCATTCATGTAATCATACCATATCATCTTTTCTCAGACTCGGAAAACAGCCAACTGGCTTGCCGGCCAGCTGTCTAAAGAAGGCCACCAGGTGGCGCTGCTCAGTGGGGAAATGGTAGTTGAGCAGAGAGCTGCAGTTATTGAACGTTTCCGGGATGGCAAGGAGAAAGTTCTTATCACTACTAATGTTTGTGCAAGAGGCAAGTGCACCTTTACATCATCTAATAAGATTCAAAGCTGAACGTCTACAGCCTTGAGAGAATATAGAGCTTCTATTTTAACCAAAAGTTGAAGTATTTGAAATCTTTCTCCCCTGTTTGTAAATTCTGCACTGTTTAATAATCAAGCTATGCATCCACAGGTATTGATGTTGAGCAAGTGTCAGTAGTGATCAACTTTGATCTTCCTCTGGACAAAGACGGCGATCCAGATAATGAAACGTACCTCCATCGGATCGGCAGAACCGGACGTTTCGGTAAGAGAGGACTTGCTGTCAACATGGTAGACAGTCAGCGCAGCATGGAGATTCTCAAGACATACGAGAGACATTTTAGTAAGTTTTTCATTTATCTCAGTAGTTAACCCTGTGTTTTTTTTTTGTTTGTTTTGGGGTTTTTTTTAGAATTCTGAAAAGAGAAAAAAAAAATATATATATATATATAAAAACGTTTAAATAAAAATGTAGAATTTTTTTTTTTTAAATACAATTAATTATTTAGTTTTTGATTTATTTGTTTGATTATTGTTTTCAGTTTTTTATAATTACAAAACAAATTTGTTATGTTTTGCTTTTCATTGAGTCCACTGGTACAAAGTCTGTATGAAAAAATTTATTAAAATTATAATATGTTCGTATTTCTTAATTTTAAAATTATATACAGAATGTTTTTGTAAGTATTTTAAGGAATATTAATGTATAAAATTAATGAATAATAATTTGTTTTATCCAACAGATAAGAAAATTCTTAGACTGGACACGGATGATCTCGATGAAATTGAAAAAATCACCAACTGAAGTGAGGAAGAGCAATATGCGCTCCACATAGTTTTCATAAAAATAATTTTTTTGCTGTTACCTCGTTACTTGATGCTTGAATAATCTGCATTACAAAGACAGATGTTTACATGAATAATCCACTCATATTTAGTTGAATACTTTAACTAAAGCTTAATGCCAAATAGTTTTGATTCTAAGCTTATAGCTGTTACAGAAGTGTTTTGATTCTTTTTTTTTTTTAAGAGTGAGTTGCATTACTAATTCTTACATTTGAACTTGTTTACAGCAGAAGCTTTTATATATCTGTTTGATTACTGAAGCATATCCTGCAGAGGGTTCCACTGTGAAGGAGACTGCTCTTTTGGTCTTACTTGTGAATAGAATCACAACAGACTTATTTATTTATTCCTTCACAATATCTAAAACTCAGTTAGGAAGAGAATCTCTGATAAATATGGTTTACTTGCCTACAGATTGGTACAAAATTATATTGATGCGCACAAACACAGTGTCTTAAGACCAATTTAAAACACTAACATTCCTCAAGCACTTTAGAATAAAAGACATTTTATAATGAGAATTATTGTGAAAATCACAATAGAGTATTGTTTTGATACGTAGCAATGCCATTGTACTTAAATGCATTTAAGCTGTTTGAAGAAGAGTTTGTTTTGTTCTGTTCGGAAAGACCAAATATTAGTTTGAGTTTTAGTTGAACTGGAAATTATTTGCTCGCATGTTCTTTTCCGTTGCAGGAAATGCAACACTTTTACAAAATCTGAAGAGCTACTGAAGAGCGGTGATGTAGCTATATTGTTAGCAAAGGCTGCTCGACTGATGTTTGCGAAATGCTAAATTATTTTAGTTTGTTTACATTTTTGCTGCTTAAATGAATGCACTTGTTTGACTGAAACCCATTTGCGATTGCATTTAGCTGCAGCATTGTTTCTTTTTTTTTTTTTTGTACATTTGCAGCAGTTAGGGTTTTATAGTGGTTTCCTGTATTATAATAAAATGACCAGCTGGCTCATTTCTGTGTGGTGATATCAGTCATTTTTACTTCTTTAAATGCAACAATTCTTAACATAGATGTATGCAGTTTGCTATCCAACTCCCTTGATCCACTGTACAAAAGACTATTACACCTCTATTACACGTTGCAGACATTTTAACATGAGCCTGTCATACAGTCTTGAATCAAAAGACCAAAAAAAAAGTTGCATTAAGGAAAATAAACCTTTTATGATTCTTTTAATTTTTGGAAAACAAAAATGTATGAGAAAACTGTAAGTTATTAAAAATGTAAAAAGTATCCCAAAAAAATAATAAATCAACGCAAAAATGTCTTAATGGTCCTAAACGCACTTAATAGCCACTTTCTTTAAGCAAAATGTTAAACCTTTTTAGCTAATTCTTCCTGTTGTTTTTCTTGACACATGCCTTTTTATATGCTGTTTTAGCTCCTAGTAGTTGTTGACTCAACTGAAAATGTGCTGAAAACTGGCTCACCCTTAGGTCATCCAAAGTGTAGATGAGTTTAGAATAGATCTTCGAATAGATTTTAATACAAAGTTACCATTACATCACTTTCTTAAGAATGTATCTACTGCAAATGAATGGGTGCTGACAGCCTCTTAAAACATCATATTTTACAAGTGATCCACAGCTCTGTAATCTATCAATAAACAACATGTTTGTAAGAAGCAAATCCATCATTAAGGCATTTTAACTCTAATATAGCTTTCAAATATGGATCAGGTGAGAACAACGGAGGAAGTGTTACTATTGATTATGGACTGGTGTTTTGTTTTGAAGCAATGTGTTGATTACTGAATTATTGTGATGTTTTTATCACCTCTCATTCTGACGGCACCCATTCACCGCAGAGGATCCATTGATGAGCCAGCGATGCCTGAGGTTAAATCATTTCTCAGCAAACTTCAATTCTTTTAAGCACAATATATGTAGTTGGATTATATGGGACAAGTAAATATTGTACAATCAAAATCTTAATTTTTAAAAGATTATGTATTTAATCATGTCGAATTCTGGGATATAATTTGAAATGCTAATTAAACACAACAATCTAAATAATCTTTTCCTTTGTGCAATATCGAGTGTCCACAAGAAGTTGAACTTTATTAGTGTTTCAAGTTAAATCCATGTTGCTGTCATCTTGAGAAATGCATAAAACTGATTTGTTCTGGATGCCACATTGAGCCAAGGTCATGGTGAGGTTTGTAAAAGTCCTTCGCGGTACATCCATAGTCTCAATCAGGCAATTGTCAAACCTCTCCCCGAGTTCAGCCTCTGCGGCTGATAGCACCGCCTGGAGCTGGTCTGCCGGCCGGAAATGGCACTTGAACCTTTGACCGCATGGAGTTCTGATAGCGAGCAGCAAGCCTGGTTCCTCTAGAAGAGCTGGGCCAGACTGACTTTCAGTCGCATCCGGTCTGACCTTTGTGCGGACGCGGGAAGTGTGTTGACGTATCCTACTGCAGCTGCCGCCTTGACCGAAGGCCTGGTCAGCGCCTGCTTTCTTCTCTATGGACGGGAGAACACTGTATTTGTTGAGTGAGACGGATGCTTCGGGAGGTCTGTCGTAGATTTCAGACAGTATATCTGTACTGGGTTGGCTGCAGCGTCTCAGAATGGCACGGGACCGAAGGCACTGGTTTAACCTGTCGGTTGTCTTGGTGGCTGGAGGCTGGGGTGAAAGAGACGACGACTGGGAAGGTGGATCCACACTGGAAGTGAGAGCCATCATGGGTCTGCTCCGTCCTTTAGATGACTTGGGCCTGCTCACGTGCATCTTTCCTGAAGAAGACACTGAACTTTGTTCAGATAAGATAGCATAGGATCATTGATTAAATTAGACTTGCACGCATCAGTCAGTCTTAACTGTCTTTACAAATAAATTAGCTTATGTATTGCAAATAACTTCAATTGTACGTTTTTATATTTATAGGTTAAAGTTAATAAAATTTACATTAAATAATGTAATGAAGAAAATAATAGTATGTTATATGTGTCGTACCTTTTTAAGTTATTTTGTTTTTTCCAGTTGTTGTTGAAGAGATAAAGTAAGCAGGCATTTTCACTGCGGTCGATAGTTTTGCAGACGCACTGGCGTCACCCTGGCAACGCGTCCTAAACGGAAGTGCTATAATGCGTCACGTAAACGTATGCGATTGTATGTATCTTCACCACTAATGGGAAAACCTCACATTCATAAGAAATGGTCGGGAACCAAGCCTAATTTCATTCACTTACTTCAAGAAATTTAGGATTACTGCACCAGTATGGTAAACATTTTGTGGACTTTTTCATGAATACACTATTTTTGATTAAAGAAGCATTTGTTATGTATATGGTTTATAAATATTGTTTTTTGCTCATAATAATAAAATAACTTAATAAATAAAGGAGAATAAGCAATATATATATATATATATATATAATTGTTTGTAGTAGAATATAATAATAATATGTCTGTTTATATATATATATATATTCACAATCATATTTATTGTTATTTTTAAAAAGCAATTTAAGGCTAATAAAGTCACTTTGATGAAGCATGTAAATAACCAAAAAATATACACTGAATATAACTTAATAGTGGTATATTGCTTGCCAAGTATGCTGTTTGTCAAACTGTAAATGTAATAGTAAACAATAAAAGTAAATCATCATCCTAAGGCAAAGCTTTAAAATGATTGTTCAGTGTTCCTTTCATTTTAGATACAATATGAGAATAACATTACCGAACACACATTACTCAGAACATTATTTTTAATTATTACATTACATATTATTTTTACATTCACAACAAAAATTCCCCCTTTGTAGTTTCAGCAAAGCTCCAGATAACGCACATTCGACATAATTTCAAGTAAAATTATCTCTAATAAATAATTAACACCTAAGGGGGAAAATGACCTTTATATTTCAATATACAGTACTTCAAATTTAAACGTATATCATACACATCCTGTGCCTTTAAATGGCTTTTTATTGTTCTCAAAGCTCAAATATATTGAAGTACACCCAGCATTTAATGCCCACTTGGTGTTATGTAGCTTAAATGAGCAGAACCCTGCTTAAATTGTGCATATTACTTGTCCCTTTGGTTTTAAAACAGAAAAATAAGTAAATCAAGTAATTTTACGTTTGTAGTATGTGTCATAAGGACTATTAGTGTAATAAACAATATATATATATACTAGTCCCCCTCTACGGTAACTCCAGGAGGTTGTTCTTCGCATACAAGTCTTCTGTGATCTGGTAGACTTCAGCAATGAGAGGCAAAGACTCTCCCAACAGAGCAACCACCTGTGTGTGATCACCCGCATTCATCACATCAAAGAATGTGTCACGCCCCGGAAGGGCACAGAACGCCACACCGACAGCTTTCCGGATGAGCCAGGGATGATGCTGAGCCAGAGACTCGTTGTAGGCATCAGAACACATGACGGAGGTCTTGCTGTCGTCTGTGCTGGTTCGCAGCCTCTCCAGGAACAGCTCCAGCCAGTGCAGAGCCCGATGGAGCCTCAGAAGAGTGCGGCAGCCGGATTCTGGGTGGCTGCCTCGTTTGGTGAGGTCCACCAGGTCGTTTTCCAGCTCATATTTCACCATGGACTGGATGGTGACATAAAAGGCCCCGTTTTCACCTGTAAGAAAGTTCTCTAAGATCTGGATTTTGCTGACCACATCCTTGGAGATGAAGGAAAACACGTTCCCTAAACTATTCATAAAGCTGATAGTGGGGGGGAAAAGGGGAATTTTGATTATTAAATATTTTTTTAAATAGCTCATAGTTCTTATATTCACAAAGCTTTTCTTTTTTTTTTTTTTACCAATTACAAGATACAACTTTTAAATGAACAATATGAATTTATATGTTTAGCATTGCCATTGAATGTCCAAGATTAAATTAATATTTCATGAGTTGTGGCACCGCATCTTTAAATATATCAAGACCATAATGTAAAATAGTAATAAAACATGTACTCACGAGACCAGCTCTTGCCATCCTGCTATATAATATTTAGTGTAAACCTCCTTATTCTCACTCAGACTTGATCTGAATGTTTCCAAAACCCTTTGAAGACTGAATGTATCTGCCATGTCTGTTCTTTCTAATTAAACTACCACGCAATAAAATAGGTGAACAAATTGATCCTATGTATTAATTATAAATAAAAGTATCTTATGCGTTCTTCATTGGCATCAAATCGCTGTAAATGCTTTGCTCTTAATCATCTTTTCCGGGACTTTCGTGTTTTCTTTAAGCAACGTAAGCAACATTACACCAATCAAAATCACGTTTTTCATGTCACATGACAAGAAGTTCCCTGTGATTGGACTTTGGTCTTGGCTCTCCTCGGTTGTTTAGTAAATTTGAACCAATAGGATTAAAGATGACGCAGTCATTTGACGTCAAACCTTACTAGCTTTTCTTCCGTTAGTCGGCGCTTGAGTGCTCAGAAAGTCGATTTCTCCATTGTGCCGCATTCAAATTTGCCGAGGCTGATTTATTTTTTGGATACTATTATGTCTCGAAAAGCATAATCTTTTGAATATATATTTACTATATAAATATGTTTCTGGCAATGAAATATAAATACGTCTTAGAATCTGAATAAAAACGATTTTTAAAAATCTCCGTCCAGAAATCACAAACGAGTATGATTGGTCCAAACTGACCAACGTTGTGTAAAGAAACAGGTAACACGTGACATGACTGTTTTAGTCCGCTTCACTTGTTGACCTGATAGTAATTTATTCATGAATATTAAATATAAAAACTTTATTACCCATTAAATAGAAAAACACAGTAAAGAATTAAAATAAGAAAATTATTATTTTTAAACGATAGATAACGAATGGGCCACTAAGCCACGCCCACTTCGAAACCATATTGATATTCCACTCTCTTGTTCTGTGGCGTTACGGCAGCGGCGTGAAGTTGTTTAGCTTGTCATGCTAAGCTGTTTCAGATTGATCCAGTATTTCAACACTCAAAAAGTCTTTACATTTGGGTTACATCCCTGGTTGGTGTGCAAGCTGACTGACATGCACACATTAAGTGTTCATGTCCGGCTAACGTACAATTAGTGTTTAACCATCAGACTCTTGTAAACATAAAACATTCGTTTCTGAGCTTTTCAAAGCTGTCAAGATGCCTGATATCAAAGTTACGCCTTTAGGTAAGGTGTTCCCAATAACACTTCTTCAAAACCTTAATAAATTAGCCATTATTAAACATTTATTGCTTGAATAGTATTGTGCAGGAATCAACGGTTGTAAGGTAACTTAGTAGTTATTTTATTCATGTGTTCATTTGAAACACAATTTAATTATGTCCTAACAGGTAAATATTATAAATGTAATAGAAATTAATTTAGTTTTGAAGTTGAATTCTAATTGTGTGTCCCTGTTGTCTTGCAGGGGCTGGCCAGGATGTGGGCCGCAGCTGTATTTTGGTCTCCATCGGAGGAAAAAACATTATGCTTGACTGTGGGATGCATATGGGCTATAATGATGATGTATGTTACAACAATCTTCCCTTGTGTGTATTTTGACTATAATATTCAGCAATTTGAGTGCTATGCCCTTAACGTTCTGTGTTCCTTTTCAGAGACGTTTCCCAGACTTCAGTTATATCACCCAAAACGGTCGCCTCACTGAGTTCTTGGACTGTGTTATTATAAGGTTAGTTTGTATTTGACATGTTATGTGACTGCTGTGTGAGTTTTTCAGTTCTCCACTGTGATTTTCTGTCCTCTTTCATGTTCTGCTCAGTCATTTCCACCTGGACCACTGCGGCGCTCTTCCCTACATGAGCGAGATGGTGGGTTACGACGGGCCCATCTACATGACCCACCCCACCAAAGCCATCTGCCCCATCCTGCTGGAGGATTTCAGAAAGATCACAGTAGACAAAAAGGGAGAGACCAACTTCTTCACTTCACAGATGATCAAAGACTGCATGAAGAAAGTTGTGCCACTCAACCTCCACCAAACAGTTCAGGTAAAGTTTTCATTTTTTATTTACAGTAATTGAAGTGATTAAATACATTTTTATCAATTACAAATAACTTAATCAATTAATAAATTCATTAATGTAAATGTAATGATTAATTTATTTTGTTGTAAATTTCCTTATTGAATATGTTTAAAAAAAATGTAATAATTAATCGCTTATGTAATTTTCTGCAGCTGCATTAGGGCTAACATTAGCGTCATGCTACACAAGACAGTTACGAGATTAATAGTACATTTATACTCAAAGCTCACTTTAAACCACCATCGAGTGTAATACTTTGTACTTTGTTTGTAAAACAGTACTTAGTTTTGCTATCACAATTTATTGGATTATTATACAACAACTTATTTCATTAAATCTGTTATAAACTAAAGGAAATAATATATATATATAATAATGCATTTAAAAGCGTTTCAGTATTAAACATGACATTTTGTGATCTTTTTTTTTTATTCTTATTTTCTTTATTGTAATAAAATAATTACATTTTAAATATAATTATATTTTTGTATATAATAATGTTTTAAATATAATAATTTGATTAAATGTAGAATGTTTTTAAATATTCAGGTTTTGTTGTAGTACTTATTATTTTATTTTTTTTTTACATTTTCTTACTTTTTTTCAGGTAGATGAGGAGCTTGAGATCAAAGCATACTATGCAGGTCACGTTCTTGGAGCTGCCATGGTTCAAATCAAAGTCGGCTCAGAGTCTGTCGTCTACACAGTGAGTGTCATGTTGTTTATTACAGACTCTAATTCTGGGATGTTCCAGCTGCTGGCAATTACTGATTCTAAATCTTATCTGTATAGGGGGATTACAACATGACACCAGACAGACATTTAGGGTGAGTAAAATCCTAGCTTTTATTGCTTTCTTATTCACATTCCAGGTTTAACATGTATGTTAGATTAACTGAAGGTTAAACTTTGATTTTATTGATTTTATTTACTCAGAGCTGCTTGGATTGACAAATGCCGGCCAGATATTCTGATATCAGAGTCCACATATGCCACCACGATCAGAGACTCCAAACGCTGCAGGGAAAGAGATTTCCTCAAGAAGGTTCATGAAACTGTGGAAAGAGGAGGAAAGGTATTAATATATGTGAAAGTCTGTTAGTATTTGTCAGCTCATCCGATAGGATGATTTTTGATTAAATTTCTCCACAATCTGCTTTTTAATGAATATCGTAGTATCGTGCTATTTTATCACGTCCTTTTCAATAATTTCACATTAGTGTTAACTCAGTGGACACCTTTTTATAATGTCATTTCAGTAGTATGCGTGTTTGTTCTGTTCATCCTGGTGTCTCTGTTTTAGGTCTTGATTCCAGTGTTTGCTCTGGGAAGAGCACAAGAGCTCTGTATTCTGTTGGAAACATTTTGGTGAGCTTGTACAGTTGTTTGCTGGCCTAGGATTGCTGCTTTTTTATTGAATATGTTAATTATAGCAAATTCTGTTACAACGTTTTACCAGGGAACGAATGAATCTGAAAGCCCCCATTTACTTCTCCACGGGACTGACAGAGAAAGCCAATCACTACTACAAGCTCTTCATCACCTGGACCAATCAGAAGATCCGCAAGACCTTCGTACAAAGAAACATGTTCGAGTTCAAGCACATCAAAGCCTTTGATCGCTCATATGCTGATAACCCTGGACCTATGGTAAGACGGCTGTAAAGAAATGGATGTAACAGATCATTTACATGCTCTGCAATTGCATATACCAATATACAATTATTATTATTAATAATAATAAAAAAATATATATATATATATATATATATATTAGTTTCTTATTATTAAATGATACATGAAGTAATATTCAAAAATAATATTGATTGATTTCTTTAATATTAATTTAAATCTAATTCTTAGTCTAATAATTGATACAATATCAAAAGGTGTTTATAATTAATTATTATAATTAGTATTGTATTATTATTATTATTAATGCTGTCAAGATGAATTGCATTCAGAATAAGTTTTTGTTGAAATAAGTGCGTGTATGCTTATTATGCATATAAATGCAAACCCACACATGTATATATTTTTTTCAATTGTTTATATATTAAATGTTTATATATAATATAAATGAGAAGAATTTGAGCATCTAAATTCATAAATGTAAATATTTTTAAAATGTACATACACGTATAATGTAAACAAAAACTTTTTTGGGATGTGATAATGATTTAATCTGACAGCACTAATTTAATAATAATGATAACATTTTCTGAATATTAAATATTAAAATAATGAAAAATAAGATTTAACAAAGAAAACACAATTTACGTTTAACATTTTATATTAAATTGGAAATGTCAATGATTTTCAAATAATGTAGTGAATAGTGGATCTTTTTGACAGTAAGAACCAAGGTTTGAGATTTGGTTTGAAACTTCCTCAGAATTGAAGAACGGATTCTTTTTTGTCCTAATAAAAGCTAATTGAATTCCGTAGATTTTTCAGGAAGAATTGTTGAGAAGTGAATTCATGATATTTTGTAAAAACACTGGAATTCTGTTCCATCAGGTTGTGTTTGCCACCCCTGGAATGTTGCATGCTGGCCAGTCCTTACAGATATTCAAGAAATGGGCCGGCAATGAAAAGAACATGGTAAGACTCTGAAACAGCAGATTATGTTACAGAGACTAAATAAGACTGTAACTCATTCAAAGCCCATTCTGGCTTATAGTTGTTAAAAGAAATAGAAGATATATCTATTGAGTTTAATATTTATTTCTTAGGTCATCATGCCAGGGTACTGTGTTCAAGGCACTGTGGGACACAAGATCTTGAATGGACAGAAAAAACTGGAGATGGAGGGAAGAGCAACGGTAATAAGTGCCCCTGCAAACACTGATTTTTAATTGAGCTTCTCTAGATGGCATCAGAGGACTCTGATCTATAGTTTATATATATATATGCAGTAGGTACGGAAAGTATTCAGACCGCCTTAAATGTTTCACTCTTTGTTATATTGCAGCCATTTGCTAAAATCATCTCCTCCCTCATTAATGTACACACAGCACCCCATATTGACAGAAAAACACAGAATTGTTTACATTTTTGCAGATTTATTAAAAAAGAAAAACTGAAATATAACTGCTCAGTATTTAGTAGAAGCACCCTTTTGATCTAATAAAGCCATGAGTGTTTTGGGGATAGATGAAACCAGTTTTTCACACCTGGATTTGGGGATCCTCTGCCATTCCTCCTTGCAGATCCTCTCCAGTTCTGTCAGGTTGGATGTTAAGCCTCTGGCTGGGCTATTCAAGAACAGACACAGAGTTGTTGTGAAGCCACTGCTTCATTATTTTAACTGGGTGCTAAGGGTCATTGTCTTGTTGGAAGGTAAACCTTCGGCCCACTCTGAGGTCCTGAGCACTCTGGAGAAGGATTCCGTCCAGCTCTTGGAAGGGTTCTGGTCTTCATTCAAGGATTATGGAGGTCACTGTGCTCTTAGGCATCTTAAGTGCACCAGAAATGTTTTTTAACCTTATCCATGTCTGTGCCTTGCCACAATTCTGTCTCTGAGCTCCTCAGGCAGTTCCTTTGACCTCATGATTCTCATTTGCTCTGACATGC
>JAUCMT010000054.1:15636045-15662423 GCA_032357475.1 Enteromius thamalakanensis
AAATAGCCTATTAGTTTTTTTATGTTTATTTATAATTAATTTAGGCAGACAACAAGGCTACCAAGTACTGAGCACAGTGCGTATCTAATTAATGTAACATACTTTTTTTTTTCTCCACAACGTCATTTTTAGTCGATTTTTAGTCGAAAGTTTCAGGACTTCAGTCGACCAAGATTTTCTTTGGTTGATTACAGCCCTAGTCCATAGATATCACGATGCTGAGCCGGCTTTGCGATCCCCCGCCCCGCCGCAGCAGCAGCAACCAGCTCGCGAAAAACACACTTAATCTATTGCGGCAAATCTATGCCAATTAATAAGCGCTTGCACCACTGATGCTGGCGAGCGTGGTAAATCATTTCTGTGAGAGGAGAGGAAAACAGATGTACATGCGAAGAAACGTGGCCCGCGGGCTCTTGGTATGTCATCTGCGCGCACTTCAAGCACTCGCATGCGATCATTCCTGCGATCTCTCCTCTCCGAAATAGTGCTACGGTGACACAGAGAGACAAATTGCTCAATAAATTCATTAGTTTTATTTTATTTGGATTACAAAAAGTATTCTCGTTGGTTCATAACAGATGGAGTATTTTAACAATGTCTTTAATACTTTTCTGGACCTTGACTGTGTTTATTACTTGTCAGTCAGTGGAACAAGGTACAAGCCTCCTGGTTTTCATCCAAGATATATAATAATCGTATTCGGAAGACAAACAAATCTTTACGGGTTTGGAAAGACATGGGGGTAAGTGATTAATGACAAAATGTTCATTTTGGGGCAGGGTAATTTTTTTTTAAACCAAGTTTCATTCGGTGTACAGTAAAAATATTTTTTGAATTTGCAAATAAAACATTATTGGAGGACAATTTACAAGAAAAATTTTCAGCTACAATTATTTGTGAAATTTCCTCTGATTAAAAAATGTTTTAAAGCCATTTTGTTTCACTGGACAGCAGGAGGTTACTGTAAAGAGTTTCCCATGAAGCCCCCCTGTTGATAGGCGGTGCGGCTTTTTTTAAGCCGTCTCCACAGGAAGAACAACATGAAGCGCTTTATTCAATGCTAGCAACTCTTAAGAAATGCAGCATTTCCTAAAGTACTTGTAAACAACCTCCAATCCCTCAAAACACGGGTAAAGCAGTTCAAAGCCCCCTAGCGTGACCAACAGGTGGATGTAATGGTTCTCAGTTAGGATTATCATCATCCGCCCTCTCCCATCTTTCCCTTCTGCTGACCCGCACAGGAAGTTCACAGCAGGCAGCGTCTCAGCGGGTGGTTAGCAGTTTGTAAATCTCTTATAATTTGGCATTTATATAAATAGTTACGGTAAAGCTGTGCATGGATTAGTCGTGTACTGTAACCGGTGTGATTTACTGCCGTCAGGCATGAGGCTGGAAAATGATGCTGGTGCTCTTATCAAAGTATGAAGTGAATATACCTTTTGCATTGCAATGTGAAATTCTTTGTGGTATGATTTTTTTTGTGAATGAGTGTGTGAATCAGATTGATTTGCTCTTTAAGACTGAATCATCTTAGCGAACCAAAGGTTGTCTTATAGGGATGCAACGATACCATTTTTTAGAACCTATTCGATCCCAAAAATGATTGTATCAGCTGATTCTGATCCAAGACCAGCAGTTTTTGTTTCTAATCAATGGATAATTGATATACTTTAGTGTGGTGACCTGATCATCACTCAGGTCTGTACTTTTCTGATTGATGTACTTGACTCTGTACAGCACCGTAAAGAGGAAGCGCTTCGGCGGAAGTCCAGAGAGGGAACCTGGCATTAAGCAGACTTCTTTATTTGATTCATTTCTTCCCCCTGAATCTTTGTCCTGTATCTAACGGTTCCTCTCGTGCTGAAGGAACGTGTTCGTGAATCACGTCTCTCTGTCTGAGTTTCTGGGATGTTGCTGACTCACATCTGGAGCTCTTACAGGCATCTGGTTCTGATCGGGAAAAACCCACTCACTTTCTCAGCACGCTCGGGGTCTTTGCCTCTGCGCTGCTCCGTCCTGTCCCTGTGCAGCACAGGAAACAAATGTGGATGATGGTGGCCTACTGGAATATTAACGAAGCTTCGGCAAAGTCAGCAGGGCATGTGTGTGTGTGTGTGTGTGTGCAATATTCACTGCACCCAAAGCTCCATTCAAGCTGAGTGAGCCAGGTTTTAGGCGTGCAGTACAATAGCACATTGTGACATACAACAATTGTTGTGTACAACATTCTTCGCAGTTGAATAACAACAATAATCACAGTAGGGCACAACCTTGAGTGTCCCCTTTGCTATTTAAAGTTCAAAACGACAGCATTTGTTTGAAATATGCATATTTGTAACGTTATGTCTTTTCTGCATGAAGGCTTTCCCTTCGTCTGTGGCACTGCCTCAATGTTACATTGAGAGCTTCTGAGTCTCAGGAGAGTCTGTGGTTTGTGTTTAGGCTCAATGAGGCATGAGGGAACTTCCTCTTCCTGCTGAAGGCCTGTTTGCACACTGATGCAAGCTCGATTCCCAAAAGACCTGCTGCCACTTCCAAGAGCGCTAAATATACCCTGACCACATCCATTAGTGTGGAACAGCTGAGCTGACACTGCTTCAAAACCTCCTGGCTTCACATGTTCCCTGTACTTACAATCAATGACTTCAATATGAGTAGTTCCTACTCACAAAAAAAACACCTTGTTATACTTTTAATAAAATACTTCCCTGAAATTCGAATGAAGAAACTGAAGAAAAAGTGGGCGTCCACTGCTGTGCTTGTATATGCTATGATGAATGCGAGTGTGTATAGGATGGAGTGCGCTAGCTTCCTGTCATGCGACTGCTGCATGTTGGTTTACATCATGTATGGAAAGTTTATCAACATCCTGGTCCTGCTCAGGATGACAGCATAGTGACGTCTTGATTTTTCAGGAAGCACCTGGACGAAGCAAAGATGGGCATGAGCTGTGGCTTCTATCTGGTTTGTTTGTCTTGAACAGTTCATTGTGTCATTATTTGCTCTTCCAAGAGATTCTGCGAAAGCTATAGAGCATATCCTTCCACTGACGGAAACCAGAATGACCACGAGTCTTGGGGTGAACCATATTTTTACACTTTATTTTTCATTTGTTTACACTTGGTATAGAATTTTAATATCACACATGTCAGAGATATATTAAAAAATATATTTAAAATATATACATCACTGTATGTGTGTGTCTTATATATATATATATATATAATAAATATACACAGGACATGTGCATATATTCTGCAGACAAAAATATTTACACTTTTATAATGATTTATCGTCTGACAGCACTATTTAAAATAATTTTTAATATATTAAAAATTTTAATGATTTTAATAATAAAAAATAATTAATAATTTTTAATATATTTTAATTTAGACACAATATTGAATTTTAATATCGATTATTATCATAAACATAAAGATTATTGTCTGTTATTTGCAATTTTGCAGTATGATTTTATAGTAAAAGAGATCTTAATCAAATATCAAAATAAATATATTTTTCATGCCGTGCATTATAATGATGTCATGCATGAATTCATTTAAAGCATTTAAAAATTATTAGTTTAGTGTTCTATTTTTTATTTATTCTATATAATTACATTTTTATATAAAACATTTAGACATGTTATAGAATTTTAATATATAATGCATGTTTCAGAATCATAAAATTATGATTATTATTGTATATATATTATTATTATTATAAATGAGATCATTTACAACTCCTGAAACTGGTTTTGAATGGCAAGATCACAGCGATGTTCAAAAGTCAGTAAAGAAATCGAAATACATATTTTGTGTCACAGTGAAAGTTTCAACTGCTCAGTCTGTTCCGAGCCCGTTTTAGCAGCTTTTTATGGGATACACTTCCAGGAACAAAAACTCCCCGTGTCTGGTATGTTGTTCCAGATCCCGTCCAAACTACAAGTGCAGCCCACAAAAATGTAAGATCTCTCCACATCAACCAGAGCCAAGACTGCTGGAGCGTCAGGAGATTCTTTTATGTGCAAGTTTTCTCTTTTTCCCTCGCATACGGTCAGAAACGGCCACATAAATCCTCATTCCCTCATTTTCATTGAGCTCCCTCTCTCTCGGATGAGAGCAGGGGAGTCTCTTTTGTCCCTCACCCCAGCAGTGACACATTGTGAGGTCTCTTCTCATAGCCAGCGCCCTCGATCTGTCTCAGCCCAGCCAGGCGGAGTGCGTCTGTGTCTCTCCGCATCTCCATTGACATTTTTGCATACTGGAGTCACGGCAGACCACCCTGAGCTAATATAAACCAGCCCGGCTAGCCAAGACGCTTCACATCCTGAACACTCTCTGTCTGCCCTCTGTCTTTGCGTCTGATATATTTCACTACATCACGGCCTTGCCCCGAGTGTTATGTCTAGCTGTCATGAACATCTCGCATTCCCGATATTCCAAGTTGCTTGAAATGTAAATGAAGCGATGCGAGAGATGCTGTGTGGAATGTGCACTGAGAGCTCGTCTGTAGTTGGCGGGAACAGAATGTATGAGGGTATTGTGTGAGAATGAAATACGTGACCTGAAAGGGTTAATTATGCCACTTCCTCCCTGTGATGGTCTTTGTTTGGTTGCTGGGCTTCACGTCTGAAGTGTATGTTCCCTATCGACACTGCCTTAATCTCAGGCCACACGCAAAGAAAAAGCTGTATACAGAGCCTCAGTTTAATTTACACCCGCCTAAACTGAGACCTCTCAGGTACTGTGAGAGACTTAAACTGCACAGATGTTTAAAAAACGAATATTCTTTCATTCACTAGATTTATTGTAATATTTTTGTAATATTTATAGATTAGGCTGCATTTTAAATTTCTTTCTTAAAACAGAATGTCTTATAAATAGTGTGTTATTTAATGATATTATATTATGATGTAATATCTAGGGATGCATGATCATGATTTTTCATGCCCGATTCTGATGTATTTTTAAGTTATATTTGATTATTTAAATATATGTAAAATAGTTTATTATGATATATGAAATATGTGTAATAGTTAATATACATACAGTATAACGAGCTAAGGTTTAGCTGTTTTTTAATTGTGACCCTGGACAACAACATTTTACAAAACGAGATGTATACATCATATGAAAGCTCAATAAATAATCTTTCTATTGATACATGGTTTGTTAGGATAGGACAATATTTGACCGAGATGCATCTATTTGAAAATCTGGAATCGGAGGGTGCAAAAAAATCAAAATACTGAGAAAATCACCTTTAAATTTATCCAAATAAATATCTTATCAATGCATTTTACTAATCAAAAATTATATTTTGATATGTTTACAGTAGGAATTTTACAAAAAATCTTCAAGGAACGTGATCTTTACTTCATTTCCTAATGATTTTTGGCATTAATTTTTGGATATTTTTTTGGCTACAAAAAAACCCCAGCGACTTAAGACTGATTTTGTGGTCCAGGGTCACATATGTGTGTGTGTGTGTGTATATATATATATATAGAGAGAGAGAGAGAGAGAGAGAGAATATAATAAATATGTTGTTCTTTGCATATGCTTGACACATGTCCCTGTGCAACTGTAGTGAGCTTGATGTACAGTAGAACTTTGTGCTTTCTCCTTCCTGTTTTCATGAAGTCTGTAAAAAAGCACTTTGTCCATCTTTCTCGCCATTCCACTGATATCATTTCTGGTTTGTCACATCCGTTAATTGCTCAAATGTTTGCTGACATTGCAGGTACCATACCACGTGAACTTTACAGCGCAGTGGAAAATGACTCCTGTAGCTATAGTTTGTCCAGATTGTAGCCTGGTTCAGGAAGGATGTTACGGGTCAGAGCTTTGAGGCCGGCTGGCGTCTGTCCCTCTCGACCTCACGAGACCCGAGCCTGGTCTGTGGCCCCGTACTTCCTCCAGTCAGGCTTAAATCTCAGAGGATTCACCCATAAGCCTCAGCGTTGTGCTGGCTGCTTCCAGGCTTTAGCATCGACTCTTGGACAAACATGTAGCAGTAATGAAATCCCACTAGACTGTGACAGAGAATACACGCTTAACAGCTTATAATAACAGCCTGTCAAAACCATGATAGCTGTAAAAATAACAAGCTAGAGCGACAAGAAATAGTTTGTTCAAGAAAAAAATACATTTTTATTCTTTAGCAAACCAGATTTAAACTTAAAAGCTACAATATTTATATTATTATGAATTGGAATGATGTAACGCTCTTGTTTAGCCTATAGTTGTCGGTTGAACTTTGCTTCTTTTCTGGAGCTGGATTTATGATTTTAACCACTAACAGACGCCACAGAAATGAGGTCTTCATATTTTCATTCACATAAGCTCTGAAACAGTTGTTTGCTTTATATTGACTCCATAAATCCATTTGACATGCATGATTCATTACTTGAGTTATTGTAATAGAGACTAAATACTTCTAAGTGTTATTTAAAGATCTTCTGCATGTGTGAGGAAAGACTGTCTATGAACGTCTCTGTTTATTCTCTAGTCATGTTGAGGGATGGTTAGGACAGCTGCTCTCTCTTTAGGGATCAAAGGTCAGGCTGGGGTCATAGGGTCACACTGGGATCTTTGGCTGCTTCAAAGTCCATTGGTTGCCTGCAGTTATTGGCTATGTTTTAGTGCATTACTTACATAGCATCCATCGCTTTAAATGGTGTTGACTGAATTGTTAAAATAGCTTCATGGTTTATTTTTGCACCGTTTTTTCTTTTATACAAACAGATCAGGTCAAGTGCCAAGAATTTATTACATCACTTTTTCAGCAAAGCTGCATCACAGTTTGATTCACTTCTCTTCAGCAGAATTGCTTTAATGTGTTGACAAAGTAGAAATGTTAGCTTGTTGGTGTTCTACAAACATTTACCTGATTTCCTATGGACATTACTGGAAACATGTGAAAGTAAATGGTGTTTTAGCCAGGCTTAGCAAGTTTTCCAGTGTTAAGTTGACTGTGAAGTGATACAGCAAAATTACAGTTTGCGCATTAGGAAATATGAAAAACCAACATTAACATTACTAACTTTCATATTTGCCAAAATTTGACAAATAGACAAAGGTTCAAGATTGTACAGGATGGCTTAAATTGGCTTAAAAAAACGAAAATACCATAATGCATAAAAGATACAGAAATATAAAACTACTGATTTAATGATGTTTAATGTGTATATTTATTGTGTATTGTGTAATATACACATAAATTATGTATTTTCAAAATATTTACATGTATTTTATTTATATATATATAATTTTATTTTAAATTTCTTTAATACATGCATGTGTGTGTATACATATGATGTAAACAAAAACTTTTATTTTGGAAGCAATTAAACCTTTGACAGCAAAAAAAAAAAAAAAAAAAAAAATATATATATATATATAGTTGAATTATTGGTATTGTAGTTTTTCACAAAGAATTCCACAGGTAAATTAATTAATAATTAATTGAAATAATAAAAGCATATACAGTTGGTTTGTCTTTAAATGTTGTCTTATTTAACCTTTATTTAACCGGGCAAGTTAAGAACATGTTCTTATTGTCAGTATTTTCAACAACCTTTAAAAACTTTAAAAGTTATCATTAAAAAAATCAATATTAAATTTTTTATCTAGAAGCTGACTGTTGCACTTTACATTCATTTGTTTGCAGCAGGATTTTAAACCAATGAGATTTCAGTGTGGGGACGGAGCTCAGCGACAATAGCACAAAAAATAAGAACCTAGTAGAAAAGCTGTGATATTCCACATTTGTATTTTGTTTTGGGTTTGCTAAATGAATACATTATAAAATAGTGTCAAAATAAATGTGTGTCTCTGATTTCTCGATCCTCAGTCTTTGAGTTTTTTTGATTTAGTAGCATAACGACAGGTTGGTTTTGTAACTCTCAGTGTATTCCATCTCATCCGTGTCAGTGCTTTATCTCCTGATGCAGATATACCGTGGACATCAGGAAGGAAGTGATTTCACACCCCTGCAGTGGAGATTTACTCTTTTGTGTCCTTCCTCATTCATTTCCTCAGATCGTATCGAGACAATATCATTATATAATGAAGCTTATGAAGACACGAACATGCTGGGTTTTTGTTTGTTTTTTTACTTCTTGAAACTCTGTATCCTTGCCACACACCTCCTGTAGACCACCTCTCGTCATTTCCGCAGTGGTCTGGTGTTCTGAGCTTCCTGCAGTGCTGCTCAGAGGAGGGTGTTATAACAATCCTCCAGCGACGGCTGTAACATTAGTTAAACTCCCACACTCGGTCCTGGACACTTTAGCACCTCGGCACGTCTGGGGATGTTTTGTGACATCACCTCTCAAACAGCAACAGATTTTTGGCGGTAAAGTGTCCGATAAAGCAAGGCCCGCCGCGTTTTCTCACACATGATCCTCACAGGCGGCTTTTGGAGCGGCGATTAGGGAATTGTTTGCACGCACACGCCAGCTGGGTTCACTTTGCCCTGCCAGAACACCACTAAACACAGATAACTCATGGCGTATCTGGCCGTGGTGGCCTCGCGGGGTCTGGACGAGGAGGGGGTCCCTCCTCTCTTTTGCTCATGACACATTTTTGATGCCTGACTGCACGCTGACCCCTCCAAAATCAACACGTTTTCGCTGAGAGACGTCTGAGAGCTGATGTCTCCAGTGAGCTGCCCCGTCCTCTGCACACTCATAAACCAGGCTAGAAAGAAAGCCCGCTCGGGTTAAATCCGTCTGTGGCTTTTTGGAGACTAAAACCAGACCTGAATTACAAAACAAACACAGACGCAGCGAGTCATGCAGCTGTAGAGGAGAGAAGCAGCCTCACTGAGAGATGTTTCAGGGGATAATGTACAGTCGCTGGCACAAAAATAAACTTCGCCAGGAAGTGGAGGAGTCTTTTTATCGCCCTGAACTTAATTATACTTGCTGTACATTATCTTGTTAGCGGGTTCGTATAATGTTTATATTTATGCACCATTGCATCATGACTTAGAAGATATAAGGGGCTTTGAATACATGAACAAACGTTCTGAAGCAAACTGTGAGAAATGTGCATAAAAATCTTTGAATTGATCCATTTATTTAAAAGTAATTATATTTTTATGCCCACTGGACATATTGCAAACTAACAGATTCACAACATTACAGCAATTAGTTACTATAGAGTCATAATTGATTTTTTTTTAATTTTTTCCATACCCTTTTAACCAGGACTGTGTATTTTTGTTCTATACGGTCCCCATGCGACTGTTAATAAAATAATTCTGCTTATTGGCTGATGTAAAATTCATGGCTCATCGGTCATTAGTACACTTACTTCTCGTATAGAAATTTCTAAACAATTAATAAAATACATTAAAAACCAAAAGTATGTAGTCATATTTAACGTTTGTACATACAAAATAATGTTGCTTTAATAATTACTTTTTCTCCACATTGGCCTCATTGATGGCCATTTCCAATTTTTTGTTTATTTATTTTTGATCAGTGCCCATAACCTCGGTATCCATATACTTTAAAATATTTAAGCAATTAATGAATGGCTTTATGCATTTGAACCAAGCATTTGCAATCTTTTTTCTATATGATGCAATTTAAAATACAAACAAACAACAACAACAAAACGGAATTTAAATTATAAAGCAATTAATATGGCTCAAAATTGTTTTATTATTGCACAATGGCTATGTTAATTCAAGGTTTGCCCTGTTTTTGATCATAGGCCATCAATTTAATGACATCAGAAAAAATTTAAAGCATGTAGTATAATACACTTTTTCTATGCGCTGTGTTTTTTAAAGTACACACCAATTTAGAAAATAATAAGGAATATTTGAAATCGAAATAAAGTCCATTGTGATATATTCACAGTTGACTAAATGGACATTAATAGCACTTTAAAGTGCATTATGATTGAGTTTTTCTGCACACTGGCTCTGCTGATGCATGTTTTGCTCAGTTTTTGCTCAGTGGCTGTGTAACTGGAGGCTGCAGGAGAATTAAGGCTTTTACTGAATTTAAAAGGTCTAGACAAAAGAGCACTAAGAGGCATACAGCCTAAAAATGGACACACACACACACACACTTCCCTTTGGATGACTCACTCAGACTCTCCACTAGAGCACTCAGAGCAATCATTCAATCAATACTGAGCGCAGTGACATCATCATCATCAGACCCTCGCGATGACCTCATCTGGATGGAGACCCTTTTAGCTATCTGTTTGCAAAGGGGTTTCGATACATGCAGTGTAACAATGAAAATATTCCCTCTGAAGGAAGAGATGTGTCTGAGAATACAGCGCGTGTTCTTCTCAGCTGTTCTTTTCTGCAAATTAGCGGCTCATTTGATAGCATCCACTGGGGTGTTTCTCTCATTATGGTGGGCTCCCGGAGGATGAGGGTTGTGCCCCTTTCAGCTGGTACCTTCTGGCAAATGCGTCAAGGTCAATAATGCCCTTCACTCATGCACAGACACACATCAGCAGGACTGGGAAATGCATCATGAAATTTATTCTGTATTGTTCAACGGTTTCTATTTTTTTTGTGTCTTGCAAACGTCTGAGATGATGTTGACTGGGCGTTGAGTGTTAATTCTATACAGAGCTGTTTTGGGTGGTGTAGACGGGTTTGTGGGTGGAAACAAGAGCCTGGCCCTCAGGAGGAGGTGAAGTCAGCTGGACACTGAGCCAGACACAAACATGTCTCGGCTGGTCCTGCGTCTGTACACCGATGTTCTCATATTGAACTAATGTTCAGATCTAATCTGTTGAGGTGAACATCTTACCACAGTTCTTCTGGATTGATTCTGTCTCAGTTTGTTCTGTTACTTCATGTCATTCCAGACAGACTGTGTGCAGATCTCAGTGTCAGACTGGATTATTGCAATTAATGGCAAAATGAATGTTTGGAAATGTAAACTGATATTTCCTGCTGACACACTGCCACAAAAGATAGAAATAACTGGATTAAAACTAATCACCACAGGTGGTGAAAATATAGTGTTATAATAATGTTGGCCAGCACTGTGTGCTTGTATGTGTGTATATACATATCAATAAAGTGAGTTTATAATATATATAACAAGAAGTAATGTCAAAAATGACCATATTGCTGTGTATTCTCCTCATTTGGAAGATCAACTGATCTAGTCAGACACAACAGGGTTTGTAAGTGTGGGGTCGGCCCCCATAGCGGTTGCCATGGTTACAGGCCCGTGGGCCATGTGCGCATCCATCCTAGGAGTGCCATGTGCAGTGAGCTGGCATGATCACGGGTGAGGGAGAGAGCGGGCGGCAGCTGTGCATCTGGAGGTCAGACAGATGCAGGACTCTCCAGATGAAGCTCAGCATGTCTTGAGACGTTATATAAGCTGGGCCTGGGTTTGTCCAGGGCAGGATTCCCAGAATGAGCAAATGTTTTGCTAGGGATAAAAACAGACACTATTTTGGTGCAGGTTATACAGAGAATGAACAAAAACAGTTGAATTAAACCAGAAAGCAGCACAGAAAGCATCTTTGTGACACCGGTTTGTTATGGAAGAAGGATTTTTCGTTTTCTGAAGAAATACTTGTCTGTGCAAAGCCTGTGACTGTGAGGCTGGGATTGTAGGGGTTTGCCAGGCATTGCTGTGCAGCTGTAAAGCTGTTTCGTGTGGCTGCTGGGAAACTACAACGTACTCACAAGGGTGAAATGTCATTTAAGGGGATATTTCGGGGTTTTTTCTGCCTTTGTTTTTGGCGTTGATACAGAAATCAAAAGGCAGTGCTTTGTTCTTGTCATGTGAACTGTGTGTGCTTGTGTATTTTATGATTCATAATAATAATTTTTCATTAATATACATATGTAGACGTATGTCCACATATATTAAATTCTATGTACATTGCATAAATTATATTTATGTATATATATATAATATATTAGTGCAGTATATATTATATAAATATATTTAATAAATGAACATAACATATTTTTAAAATATATACTTCATAGGCATGTGCTTATATTTCCATGACAAGTATCCACAGTAGACACATTATGTGAACAAAAAATAAATAAATGTGTGTATATATATATATATAAATTTGTTTGTAATAAGTACATTTATGTATATTTATATGCATTTGTTTATTTATTTGTAAACTTTGTTAGAGTTATAGGTGTGTGTGTGTGTGTGTATTTTATCATTTAGAATAATTTTTCTTGAATATTTATATATATAAACATTTATATTTATATATATATATATCATTTGTGTGTGTGTGTGTGCATAGATGTATACTAATTTAAAAAATTTTCAGAACCTGAAATATATAATGCATAACCATCTCGTGTATGACACTAGCGTGTGTGTGTGTGTGTGGTTGTGTTAGTGTACTCAAGGCACAATTGCTTCTGCTCTAAATGGAGAAGACATGCATCAGCACAGCCTCGCACAGTGAGAGACAGAGAGATTACTGACTGTATAATAGTCTGAAAAATCATTCAGATCTCAGTCATATGGCTTAACATAAAGCTTGAGGCTTTAAAACAGCCTCACAGTTCAGAGGAAAAGCCTTTCTCACGCACGAAAACTGCTGGATGGACCGAGGGAGGAGACAGCAGCTTGTAATTTTGACCCTTCTGAAGAAAAAGGCCAGATCCAATTGGTCAGTTGTGTTCATTCAACAGGATGACCATAATTACAAGATTAAAAGACTTGCTGCTGATATTTTGGTTGTTATAACATGTCAGAGCTACCTTAAAATGGCAAATTATAATTTGACAAAGAAGCTCATAATTACAGTAAATCGGGTATGAATGCAACATTTATGCAGGTTTAGTTTTTTATTTTATTGTGAATTTGTATTTTATTTTATTTTTGTCCCATGAACTAGGGATTGTTGCCTATTCGGTTTCTATAATATTCTGTTTATTAAAACTAATATACATTTTTTGTTTGAATTGTTCTTTTTTTTAATTATTAAAATGGCTATTTTATTTATTTCTTTATTTTTGTCATAAGACTTTTTTTTTTCTTTTTTTCTCAAATATATTTAATTGGATAAATTCATTAATCAGTTATATATATATATTATTTTTTTTATATTAGTGTTGATATTATTTTTAGTTTACATTGCATTATGGGATACAGCTTTGTATGCGCCGTGTTTGTTATCAAAATAAAATTTATTAAATGCAGATGTCATCTAGGAATTCTGGGTACATTTGGCAAGAGTGCATTTTAACTATTGCTAAATTAGTACGATTAGTATGACAGTTATTCCAAACATATTTTTATTCTAACAATCCATTTCAGGTGAAGAAAAAAATTTAGATCTTATGAAATTTTTAGTAATTTAGTTTTTTCTGTCATTCATCAAGCTGCGAATGTTAAGCCATTGATTGACGTCATCTGCTGTCTTGTGTTCCAGGGCTAATATTGATGAGGTGGAGACGGAGGTGGTGGAGATCGAAGCCAAGCTTGATAAGGTACAGTAAGATGCTTTAAAGCTGTCACTTGACCTTCTGACCCCGTCAGAGCGCATTTAGGGCACATGTTTGAAAATCACAGCTTAGGAATCACATCTAATACCTTTCATGACCTCTGTAGCCAAACACTGACATCCACCGCTCCCACAACAAGGTCAAGCGGTCAAGCTCAGGCTTTACGGATCATCAGTGTGCAAATGCTGGTGTAAATCCAGCACAGAAAGCAGGGCAGTTTTTCATTAGAGAGCGTAAAGGGCATGTGTGGAGAGATATTTTTGTAGTATACGAGATTAGAGGAACATTGTGGATTAATGTATAGTGATGGTAATCCTGTTTAAATGCTGTCAGTTTTTATTTATTTTATTTTATTTGATAAAAAAAAAAAAATATTTTATTTAGTTATTTTATTCTAATTTAACATGAATTACATTTGCTGTATTAATAAAACTGGCCTCTTAACATTTTGCAGTCTAATAAGAATGATGTATTTATGTTGCTATTTATAATACATTTTTGATATGAATTTATTTTATGCAAAATTAATATGAGTAAAAGTTTTCTCATATAAATCGAATTTAATTTAATGCAATAAAAGAAATAATTAAATACATAAATTAAATATAAAAAATTATGACAAGAAATGGTGACGAGTTAATCTAAAAATATACACACTTTATACTTTATACATTTTAAATCTGAAAAAAAAGAAAAGAAAAGACCATTCATGAGCAAATGAAGGGGAAATAATCTTTAAAGAAGTGTTGATCTGCTGGCAGATGTTTTGAGCACATACGTTTCTGGAACCCTTGAGTGACGGCTGTTCATCCAGATCACACCTGTGCCACTAGAAAAGTCTTCTTTGATATTTGATTTACTTATTTATAATTGAAATATAATGATTTAAAATCATATAACTTCAATTGGGATTTATTATTATTAATTAAATTATTTTTATTTTATTTCTAGATTAGCAAATATATATTATTAATCTGTCAACGAATAATCGCGATTAATCGAATCCAAAATAAAAAATTTCTTTACATAAAATAGGTGTTTGTACTATGTTTATTTATTATAAATATTTATTAATTTTTTAATTATTATGACATTTATACATATATAAAAGTGTTTGTTTTTATATATACATAATAAATACACACCATAAAAATATTATGTAAGGAAAAACCTTTATTTTGGATAAAAATATATGTTTATATTAGTGCTGTCAATTAAAGTAAAATAAAAATAAAAGATGAATAATATACATAATATAATAATAATACATAATATATATGTTATGTATGCTGTGTATATTTATTATGTATATATAAAAACAAACACATTTATATATAATAAAAATATGTTTTATATACATGCTTTTAGGCACAGAGAATTGAAAAAGTCTGCTCTTGGTCATTTAGTTTAGTTATTTGTTGTTTGGTGTTTCCATGCACTTTAATCACAACAAGGTGCAACGTTTGATAATTTCATCAGACTCAGCAAAACAACAGCTTGAGCGCAGACTTATGATCTCATGATGTTGGAGAAATAACCCCGGAAAGGAATCGTATTGTTTGCTTATGATATGTAAGAAACGCAACAGTAAATGATGCACCTCGGTCTATTTTTGCATGACAGTTTCTTGTTAGTTGTTCAGATGTGGAGTCTGCGGGTCTGCTCAGCAGCTGCGTAGAACAAGGCTCTCTGTGTTTGTTAGACTGACTCATGAGCAGAGTGTGGGAAATTAAGAGATTTTCCCAAAGCCATATTTTCAGCTGGATGTGCGTGTGTGGACGCAATCGAAACGGCACCTGAGGTAAAAGAAAGATAAAATACAGAAGATAGGAAAGAAAAGGGAACTAACCGGTTGGAGTTAGACAGACACATGGAGCCCATCTGAGAATGTGTCCCATCAGGCACAAAGCAAACACACAACCACATGTGAAGCCCTCCGCTGAGTCTGGGATGTATGGCATGTGCAGAAGTGGGAGATTTCTGCTTTAGCCTTTACATGTGGGAACTGGTAATTGACACATTAGTGAGGAGAATTACTGCACAGATGAGTCTGCACCTGTGTGTGTGTGTGTGTGTGTGTGTTTGTGGGATTTAAGGATATATTTCAGGTTTCAGTTAAACTAATGTTTATATAAATGCACTGCATTCATGTTTTTGACTGATAAGAGGAGTATAATAATACTGTCATAATGAAAGCTGCACTAAGCTTTACTATGATTTAAACAACTTTACAGCTTCAGTAACGTTTTTATATACTGAAGTATTAATTTACATGCTTTTTAATGAACTGTATATATAACATCGCACTAAACATTATAAATATTTTTCTTGAATAATTGTGTTTTGCTACTAAACATCAAAAGGGTATTAATATTCTGCTCTGTCAGCGCAGTTGAGATTACGATTAAGACTTTAAAATGCATCACACGTGGATGGTTTATTGTGCCTCTTTCTCTTTGGTAGCTGGTAAAGCTGTGTGGAGGTATGATTGAAGCTGGGAAAGCGTATGTCTCCGCCAACAAGCTCTTCATCAACGGCATCCGTGACCTATCCCAGCAGTGCAAGAAGGACCAGATGATATCGGTAATACTTTATTGTGTGTGTGTATGCTTTATGTGTCAGTTCTGATCACAAATAAACTTGCCTTGCCTAATAATAGTGTAACATTTTCTTATTAATTTCCATTAACTATATAATATTATCATAGTGACTATATTTTAATTTTAGATAATCTATTTTTTGTATATCAAACAATCTAATTGATATGACTGTCTATTACTATGATCTAATATTCATTTTAATATTATACATTTTTTTATTATAATTATATAAAATTTTCTATGTATTATACTGAACTTACTTGTTGTTATTAGTTGTTCATGTTATCATGTTATTAATATTGTATTATTTATTTTCAAAATATTATTTATTATTATTTATAATTTATTATAATATCTTATATATATTTATAGTAATAAAATAATAATAATATAATTTACTTTATTATTAGTTTTCAATTATATTCATTTTGTTATTTTTTTATTATTATTTACAATTTATTGATTCAATTTATTATTATTATTATTAGTAGTAGTAGTAGTATTAATATAATATATGAAATTCAATTCTTATGAATAACTATCTATTATTATTATTATTATATAATATTCATTTTAATGTTATAATTTATTATAATTTATATGATTATATAATATGTTATTATATTATATTTTTAATAATATTAATATTACAATTTCCTTTTTATTAGTTTTCATCATTTTTATTTTATTATTTTAATATAATTGTATTTATTATATACTATTTATATTTATTATTAGTTATAATACCGATAATATAATTTACTTTATTATTAGTTTTCATTATATTCATTTTCTTAGTTTGTTTACTATTAATTGATTAAATTTATAATTATTATTATTTTTTAAGAGTCATAACATTTATTCCAAATATTGAAAATGTTCCAAGCTAGAACACTGAGTGAGTCATTTGTCTAAATTCAATCCAATTCTCTCAAGTTTATTATTAGTGATTACATCTTTTAGATCAATTCATTAAAAACAGCTCATTAATTCATGAATCACACCATCGCAGCGTGCAACCAAAAAGGAGATTGCAGTAAGAAATTGTATAGCCTAGTAAGCATCAATTTTTCTCTCATCGCACTCTTTTGCAGTGGCGACGTAGATAAACAGTCCAAATGCTCAAGAACTGTTAGCACCATAAATCATTCCATTGTAGTAATTTTTCACCCCTAAACTCACGTCTGTTTTTAATAGTGAGCTCTTTACTGGAAGACTCGCTGACACGAGTGTCTCAGACACTCTTTGACCCTGATTAGACATGGATTTAGTCAAAAGGAAGCAGGCCGGGGCTCCTGTACTCTCTACTTTCTCTCTGTCAGTAGTGCCAGTTGGGTTAGACTCATTGCCGCCATCTGTAAATGCTGTTATAGACTCTTTTGGCTTGTCTTTCCTCGTACCCAGCTGACTAATGTTGAGCATCTTATTAAAACCTGCTGCTATTTGCATTTTCCACTGTAAAAACATAGAGACCCACAATTACATTTCCATTTTAACAAAAGCTGTTGCACGCTCAGCAGGGCTTGTTTTCCTTGTCAGACGGACTCTACGTGAGCCAGAATATTAATAGATGATGATACCAGAAGAAACATGCGATTGAATTACCACTACCACGTATTTAATTTGTGCTTTTCATTATGAAAAAAAACCCCTGTTCTTGTGTTTTCACAGGAGTGTCTGGAGAAGTGTGGAGAGAGTTTGCAGGAGATCGTCAACTATCACATGGTACGTGTGCTGTTTTCCTCATTTGTTTCTCCTGAGTGAGTGTCTGCGGGATGGATCCGCTGAGCGCGCCTCACGGGAAAATGATGTGTCGCTCTGCTCTGGTGAAGGTGCCCTGCTTGTGATGTGTGTGAATGATTTAACGTGCTGCCATGCTGTGAATCATGAATGATCTGTTGGGTGTAAATCATATATGATGTTCTGACTGTTGTCATTAACGTCTTTTCTGGTCATCGGAGACGATATCTAGAGCAGCGGTTTTGCTTCAGGACCTACTTTTTGTATTTGACATCAGGTGGCGATGCAAAACAGTAACAAAAGCGAAGCAAAAATGTCCTTGGGATCAAATGCTTACATTTAGTATGTTATAAAGTAGTTGAACTAATATAAAATGTAGTGTGTGTGTGTGTGTGTGTATAATGCTACATCCAGTGTTTCTTTACATAATATATTTATAATTATATTAGTATTTTTTATTAAGTTTATATAAATACAAACACATGTATAATGAAAATATGTCATGTTTATATATTAAATATATTAAGATATAATATCAAATATATTATAAAAATATCAAATATTATATAAATATATAAATGCATTTACATGTAAATACTTTCAAAATATATACTCTACGTGTGTTTTAATATAAACGTAATAAATAAACAACATAAACACTTATGTTAAACTTTTATTTCAGATGCAAGTAATCGCTTGACAGCACTTATATATATATATATATATACTGTATATATATATATACTGTATATAGATAGATAGATAGATAGATAGATAGATAGATAGATAGATAGATAGATAGATATAAAATGAGATATACGTAAAATATTTAGATTTATGTACTGTTCATAGAATTTAATATATATGTATTTATGTACAATTTATACATTAAAACATGCTATTGTGAACTGTGTTATTTATAATTTATGTTTATACAATTATATATATTTATGCAATTTATAAATTCAATTTAAATATACTATCAGATTTATTAAACATTGTTATTATTATTTACAAACAATTTATAATATTAATAAAATATGTATTATACATTATATTACAAATAGGAATTATATGCAATATGCTGTCAAACTCACAAACATATTGCGTTTTTGTGGATATTTTTAATGAATTAGTCATTTAGTCCCACTGAGCACTTCCTTCCTAAATGTGTTCGGAGTGCTTGGTTGTTTATCTTGGTTCCTGATCTGAAGAAAGGTTTTGTGTGTGTGTGTTTATAATGCATATAATCAATAGTTTCTGCAAAAAAACTTGTAGTTTAATGAAGAACAAAAAATGGAGGGTTTTGCTGAGTGTTCAGGTGAGGCTAATTGTCTTGTTTTCTCTGGACAGCTCTGAGCAGCTCGTGTTAGGGAGGAACGTGACTATTGTTAGTTTCTAACACTCATCTGCTCATTCTATAAGATTGTTTTCCAGCTCTTGCTGAGTTGTTAGATCTGACCCGTGCACCGCGGGCCGTCTGTCTGTGAAATCACTGCCCGTTTGATAAAGGGAGCATGGGGTCTTTAGAGAGGGGCTGTACAGAGGCCAGCAGAACCACATAGGGGAAATTACATCACAAACGAGGTTAATGGGCAGGGTCATCAGAGGGCTGGGGACTGAATCCTGCTGTGATGGTGTGTGTGTGTGATGGGCAGCACCTGAGCAGTGTGTGCAGTGAGGTATGAACATGAACACTTGAGGGTCACTTAAATTAATGGATGCAGAAAGACAAACACATGCATCAGTGCACAAGAGCACTTATAGTGAGACAACACTCTATTATTCATTTTATTTATATATATATATATATTTATATAGGCTATATACATTCATACAAACACACAAATATATATATATTAGGGCTGTCAAATGATTAAAATTTAATCAGGATTTTCAGTGATTCATGATTAATCACTATTTGCAACTACACCTGAATCCTAACCATTTTTGTTTTTTTCTGAAATGCATACCAAAAGATAAATAACAGGACACAGATACATAATTTTCGTATTATGTCTGTTAATAACACAACCAAATAATGGTGGTTTAAAAGCTGAAACATACTACACACCATAATATTTTTCTTTGCAATGAGAACAATCTTTTATCTTTTGCCTGACCTAAGCATTCACAAAGCCGCTGTCAGCAAGACTCACGCACGCGTAAGCAGCGCGTATTTTTTCGGCACCCATGTTAACGTATGAGAGCTTTAACCCAGCACGGGGCGGCGCAATAGCGAGTAGCAGTGCCGCTATAGTTTTGGCGCCAAGTCTGTTTGCTGCACCACGTACGCTGAATAAAGTGCATTGTTCTTGATCTAAACTGGCACGGTTAACATGAAAAGTAACACATTTTACCATAAAATCGTGTAAATGATTGTGTTTCGTGTTTCACACTCACCATATGAAAAATAAAATACAGCCAGCATAAAAAACTTTAGTTCCCATGTGTCACTGATGCAATGTGCAGTTACTCCGAGGTAATTGTTGTCCCACTTTCCTGTCAAATAATCACAATGCGCATGCTTAAAATGCGTTAAATAAATTGACGTATTTAACGACAAAAAATAATTTACGTCATTAACGCATTGTTTTTGACAGCCCTAATATATATATATATATATATATATATTTGTTTATTTAATAATGTATATTTGAATTGGTTTGTTTATTTTTTTATAAATATAAAAAATAGTTATTATAATATTTCTTTGCAAATATATATTTCAATTAAAACAATAAAAATTCATATGCATGTGTAACATTTTACAGATTTTTTTTGTTATTTGTTCTAAAATGTGAATAAAAATAATTTCCTTTATGCACACTGTTTCTGTTTCAGCATGCTTGTAAACACATTTACTTTTAATGTTTTCAATTTTCTTTTGTTTCGTATAAACAGTTTTCTCACTCTTTGATCTACAGTGTCGATATATGATCTTTTATCTATTTTATTATCCCTTCATTTAAAATAGAACTAAACATTTTTCGTCTGATAGTCAGTATATGGCTAGAAAAGGCTTTTTTTGCATCAGAACAGAGACAGAATAAATGGATTTGATGTGATTTCAGGACATGTTTATTAAGAGATAGGAAGGAAATCAATCACGTGAAACGTCTTCGAAAGAAAGAGCAGTGTCTAGGGAGATGTTTGGGAAGTTAGGTCATGAGAAATGACATTGCTTCCTAACTCTTTCCTCAGCTCTTTATCCCAACAATACAGGGATTGTCTGGAAAGCGGGTGAAGGGGTTGTAGGGCGCATTCGCCTTTCCGAGGTATTTGATGAGCCTCACTCTTACAGATTGTCCTAAATCTCCTGCTGAGACAAAAGCCACTAACCCACTGACATATCAGTGTGGTTACGTGACATTTTGGCATTGTGGATGCAGTTAACCTTTTGGTAAGCCCTTCATACTGTTGTGTGCAGAGGGCAGGAAGTGCACGGAAATTTAGCACAGGAAGAGCTCACGTGACAGTAAAGGACAGTCAGAACAACACGATTCAACACGATGCTGACATTTACACTGGTGTGTTCAGAAAAACAGGACAGGACAGGCTGGAAAACAACCCCATCACCGGTATCACATCACATAACCATTCTTTGTATAATAAAAATAATATAACAGTAAAAAAAATATATTATTAATTAAAAATGCAATGGGGTCTGAATACTTTACGTCCACATTGTATACTGTATATATAGATGCATTTCTGAAGCAGGTATCTGTGTGTTATTTCATAGAGAGCTCAGATTAAATACTCACTTAGCGCTTGGCAAGGTATTAAACCACAATATGTCAGTCACACGGGCGTTTCTCTGCCATCCTGCCAAAGGCTTTTCTGCGACAGACGGGCGGTGGGTTGCTTTATCAGTTTCCCAGACTCTGCTGCTTCATTTAAAGGCTGTTTGGATGCAGGATCAGTCACTGACGTCTATTAGAGCTCTGTTTCATGATGAGCGACTCCAAGACAAGGGGATTTTGGTTGCCTAACTGTAGGGGAGGCCATAAACCTTGACACGAGGCTCAGAGGAGCACAAAAGCATCGGCCTTCATCAGCAAGCACCTTATTTGGGCTCTGCTAGAGTTTATGGAGCTATAAACCGACCCTTACTAAGAAAGAGTGAAGTAAACCGCTTCGTTTTAAATGTTTTTATCTGGTGCATAACATCAGAGTCTGGCTTTGCATCTCTTCATATTTCTGTTTGTGTTGTCAGGAATAATAATTATACTTTTCATCTAAAATAACCTGAAAATCAGTCATTAATATTCTGATTATCATTAATCAAATGCAATTATTTCTAATATTTAAAAGAATTCATATTATATAATATCAAATCAATGTTATCAAAATTAAATTATTTATTTGTAACAATGTATAAAACTATATTAAATAATCTGTTATTAAATAAAAACATTATACATTTATTCTTATAATAGACTATATAACATGGTTTTGTTACATTTTTCTACTTAATTTTATTTCATTTATTTATATTGAATTTTAATATTTAAAAATAAATTTATAAATGCATTTATGTTGTATTTAATGTTTGTATCAAAATAAATTCGTACAGTATTTCTGAATCTAGTTTTATTTATAATGCATGATATTATTTAAGAAATTCATATTTTGTGTGTGCACGTAATCAACTTTTATAACATGGCTCTCTGGAATACTTGATTCTGATTGGTCAGTTGAGACATTTGCAGGTTCGTTCTTTTCGAATAATATCCGCTCCAAAGTAATAACGCATAGCTGAGACTACTTGTGTGTTTAAATCCCTCCGCACCAACAAAGATTATCGTTTGGCGCCATCTTGTGACAAATACTGGACTTGCATGAATTTCCATGGGTTCCAATAATTGTAACCAACATGCATTGGATAAAAATATTTATTTTATCATGAGATTTTCTCTTTACTTTTAATTGTTTCATTTTGTGAAATGTTTGAATGATCAAAAGGATAAACAATGAATTATTTACACAGCCACAGCCTTTGCTCAGATTTACCAAGGGTGCCAAGATTAGGGCACTGTATGCAGTATGTGTACTGTATACTGTATATATGGCAAATGTCTATGTGGTTGTAATTTTTCTTTAGTAGATTTCTGTCAATCACTGTTTCTTTTCACAGAAAAAAAAGAAATAAAAATAAATATGTCAAAATTTCTTTTTAGTAATTTCGTTTTTTAATTTATTTATTTTACATCCTCATTTTAAAAGCAAGTATTGTGAATATAAATGTGTGTGTGTAAAGTAAATATGTGTTTGTGTGTGTGTATGCGTACCCTAGCTCTAGCCCGCTGAAACTGTTCCTCTCTCCGATCGAGTTCGTTCTGCAGTGACTGTTTTTCTTGCTCTAGCTCGGATACTCTCTTCTGCAGCTTTAGGAACAAAGACATATCCAGTATCGACTTGGAAACATCCTGAAGAGTGAATAAAACACATTTCATAATTACACATGCAATATATGCTGTGCTATGTTACTTTTATCTGTATGATTTTGAAAAAGCCAAAACCTTAAAGAAGTGGAATTTAAATTCTATCAAAAACGGAGATACAGTACAATGTGCATGATCTTAATAATATTTCACATTCTGCTCTCACCTCCCCTCCGCGGATCCCTTCCTCGGACTCGGCAAACTCTGAATTGTAGGTACATTCTGATTCGTTGCTGCTGTGTGTGGAGTCTGTGCGCCTGTGACCGGGTTTTGGAACATTCTAAAAAAAATTAATAAATAAAAAAACATTTGAAAACTAAAGGGTTTTTCATGAAATGAGTGTGCAGTATTTGACTCTAAACCAGGGCTTTCTCAAGACACACTAGTTGAGTAGTCATTCAGACTACTTTATGCAACTGTGTACTTACTACAGCAAGTGTGATCTCCTCCTTCAGGTCGTCGTATTTCTCCTCTAGTCTGAGGTGCTCGGTAAGAAGGTTCTGGTAGCGAGACCGTTCCTCGTTTAAATCGTTTTCTAACTGCTGGGTTTCCTCTTTCAGAGCCCTCTGCATTTTCTCTGCAAAACACACACATACAGTACATATTATATGGACACCACTGACACGCATTCCCTCAGAACAGTCAACAAATATTGAATGACTCAATCATCTGACTCATATTGTTGACACTGTAACAGGAAAGGGATGACAGATAATGTTTATAAAGGATTTGGATTTGTTTTTCTGTTTAAGATCTGAGTAGATCTAAGAAAAGTTAGAGTAGCATCAGACTGGGCAGTACATTTAAATATATTCCTCTGTTGTTTTAACGTTATTAATATTTTGTGACACTTTACACATGCTGTTTATTCCGCTATGCTATTAATTTTCCATAAGACAGAGAAGCTTCACACAAGCTCCTCTTGTCTGAAGAAGCTAATATTGTAATAGATATTTTAACAAAGGTGCGCATTTGTTCTAGCGTATCATTTTATATGCTTGAAAATGTTTTAGTGTATATTTTCATAGCTCATTTGTTGTTTATTGCTATACTGGTGCATGATAATTAACATATTTAAATATTCTTCCAAAATATCAGAATTGTTTTTGTGTTCATTCACTGAAAATGCTGCTGCAAACATGACATGGATATATTATTTTAAACAGAAAGTTAAAAAACTAAAAAAAAAAAACTAAGCCTAATAGAACAAAAGTTTTTGCATAGTTTTGCTTTACCTGTCCACTGCTGGCTCTGTTCTTGGATCAGTCGGTTCAGGTCGTTTTTCTCGTTCTTCAGCAGGTGGTTTTGCTCTTTTAGTTCTGAGATCATCTGTCATACACATTTCACAAACATAATCAGCATGACATCTTAATCTTTACCGATTATGTCAAAAAAATAAACTACATTGTCTATCTCACGTCTATGCTTGTATTGACCCAGTAACATTTTAACTCCTGAGAAACATTGTCTCAACACACACCTCGTACTGTGTTTATTGTTGCTCCGTGAGTCGTTCTAGTCCTCTACGACCCTAAAACTACAACTACTACTAACATGTGCTGAGCTCTAGTCTCTATCCCTCTCACCTGTGTACAGATCTCTTCTCTTCCCAGGTTTAAAGCATTGTGCAGGTCTCTCTAATCCCTGAATATGGAGACACAGAGTATATCTGTGTCTTTAGAGGGTTTTACAATCTAGGAGGACTGTCTAAAAAGCAGGGGAGTAAAGTTAACCTATGGGTCTAACTATACTTTTTGGCAGGGATCAGCTGTGAAACTGGAATTTGCTAATTCATGCCACAAGACTAGTGAGGTTTTGTCAACACACATTTCAAACACACACTTACTATAAATTAATTGTTCATTTGTATACGAGTCATACACTAATAACTTGGAAAGTACGACATTTTAACATATTCCATATTTAAACACTAAGTAATGGATCAGTTCTACAAGACATTTCACTGAAAAGAACCATTTAAATGAGCCCTCTTCAAACGAACACCAATGGGAGGTGACTGCATTGGTGAATCACTTCCCTGTCCAAATTCTAGAACTGCCTTCTAAGAAACACAACTGGGTGAAGGAACGTCCTCAAGTTTCTGTAAAGTGCTTTGTGAAGTCTGCACCAGTGTAGGCACATCGCATCTGTACACAACTACATATCTAACTAACAGTACCTGTTCCATCTCGTCCTGGTAGGTTTGTGCCCAGTCCTCGATGGCTTTCTTCTCCTTCTGTGTGTTCTGCAGGTCTTTGCGCAGTCGCTCTAGCTCCTCCAGAAGAGATGTAACTTTGTTGGCGTTGTTTTTGGCGTCCTCTTCTGCCCCTCGCAGACGCGTCAATTCCACACGCAGACGCTCGGACTCCGTGGCATGGCTGACCTCTAGACTGTTCAGGCGCTCGCTGAGAACACGGTTGTCCTTGTTCTAGAGTCAGAATAAAATCAATTAACTCTGTTTAACCCTACAAAGCCTAAGCTGTAATACTTTATTTGATACATCAGTTACTAAGGTCAACAGGATCAAAACCTTTTGCACTTTGACTGACAGTTCATTACTTTTTTTAGAATGTAAAAAGTTCTTTTAAGCATAAAAAAAAAAAATCTAGATCTTTTGCTGGGAAATTAATTAGCAATATTTCAAAATAAACATTTCCTAGACATAGAAAGTTAGGTTTTGTTGATTTAAGAAATCATCCTAAAACATTAGTATAACCACCTCATTGTACTGTGTTGCATTATATATTTCCCCCCCCACAATAAAAACTACAGAGCTTTGTTCACAAAACTAAGCACACACATATTTACTAATATTAAGCTACATATACATAAAAAAAACATCTTACCAAATTGCATACTTTGCCCTGTTTGTGCCTCTAGTGTAAATAAAATATGTTTTTTATGTGTGAGCTATATGTTCTCGCTATATAATTCTATGAAAGCCTGTACATACTGTATGCAAATGTAAAACAAAACAAATGTTTTCTTCACGTATATAGACAATGAATAAACATTATGTACTGTATTAGGGATGCTCATTTTAACCGTTTAACCGTTAACCGACCGATTTGAAGTTTAACCGATTAACACAATCAGTTAA